>WKLE02001996.1:26311-77515 GCA_014885115.2 Asterionellopsis glacialis | reverse complement strand
AGTAGACTAACTCCATCCTTAGACTGTTGTTCGTTTTTTGCCAACCGTTGCACCCTTTCTTTTTTGTTTTAGTGGAAGAATATATAATGTTTCGATGTCCACACCAATTTCCTGGAAGGTCGGGTAAATATCCGTTATTTTCCTACGTAGGAGTACCGGACTTTCCCCGAGAGCTCGTATTTACAGGGATAGTAAACCCGTCATTTGTAGAACAGGCAAATCTCATCGTCGATCGAGATCGACCGCAACCTTTCCTTGCGTACTGTAACTCTCCTGTAGACGTGAGATTGTGTGATCGTATCATTCCTCCCACCAAACAAAGAGAGCACCAAAGAGAAAAAGTGGCGCAGTGGTTACGTACTGGCTCTGTTGCCAAGGTCCTCTCTTTTGCACAAGTGTTCGTCGTTTCTTATTTCTCTACAAAGACAACTAAAGCGGAGGACAAAAACACAGAATAAAGCGCTCTCTCGCATCAAGATAGTTTGAGGAGTAGAAAATCATTTATATTTTTAAATATCATTTTGCAAACCAAAAATACTCTCAACACAAAACTATATAGAATTTAAAAAAAAAAAAAAAGTAAAATGACACTTGTTTCATCGAGTCGAGAATCATCCTCATCTTTACGGAAGCAAAGACAAGGACGTCAAGTTCCAAAGAGAATGTCACCCTTCTTGCTTCTATCAAAGAATGTACAAACAAACAAACTCGTCATGTATTTGATACCTTTAGGTATTCTTGTATGGTTATTATTACCATTGTACTTAACTCATTTTTCAGGTCTTTTGGATGGTGCAGACGATGATTATAATGTTGAAATCAATCACGATACAAAGTATGTGACAAATCCAATGAAAATGATGATGATGCGTCACAATCATCATCAACGCCTTCATCAACAACGCCAGGAGGAGAATGCAAAGGCAGAACGATTGAAACGAATGGTGGATCCACCAATGGATATGTCACCCATGTTACGGCGCGGTAAAGAAGGAGGAGGAGGAGGAGGAAAAATACCTTTGGAAGTACGTCAACAAGAACAGAATCGCAATCCATTTAAACGCCAATGGATGAAATCGAAACGTTTTGTCGATACGATTGAGCATATACATCCAAAGGCACAGCGTCATTCGAATGTAACTATTGATATGAAAGTCTTGAATCAAGAATTGCCATTTGATGATAAAGATGGTGGTGTATGGAAACAGGGGTGGGATGTACAACCTAAACAAATTGGTACGACACAAGAAGAACCGATACAACATATTTATGTCATACCACATTCACATTGCGATCCTGGTTGGATTAAAACATTTGATGATTATTTTCAAAGCCAAACAAAACAAATTTTAACAACTGTTACGGATGCCTTGGAACAAGATCCAAAACGTACCTTTATATGGGCTGAAATATCTTACTTTGAATGGTGGTGGAAAGAACAAACACCCGCCAAGCAAGAACGTACACGAAAATTATTAGAAACGAAACAATTAGAATTTGTCACTGGTGGGTGGGTACAACCAGATGAAGCCAATACAGAATTATATGCCATGGAAATACAATTACAAGAAGGACATGATTGGATACGTCAAACATTTGGAGATCAATATGTACCCAAGTATGGATGGGCTATAGATCCATTTGGATACTCACCCACCATGGCATACCTGTTAAAGAAATACAAGTTCCAAGCCATGTTGATTCAACGTGTGCATTATGCCATTAAGAAGGAATTGGCTCAACATCAACATTTAGAATTTATATGGCGTCAGACCTGGGATACATCGGCAGTGGGTGAATATGATATCTTTACACATGTCATGCCATTTTATTCCTATGATGTACCACATACGTGTGGTCCAGATCCAAGTGTATGTTGTGAATATGACTTTGCACGACAAAATGGTATACATACCACCAATGGCGAAAGGTGTCCATGGGGGAAGCATCCCCAACCTATAACCAAACGTAATGTGGAAGAACGATCCTTGCATCTCTTGGATCAATATTTGAAAAAGGCATCATTATATCGTGGGAATAGTGTTTTGATACCGCTGGGTGATGACTTTAGATATCAATCGAAAGAAGAAGCGGAAGCGCAGTTCACCAATTATCAAAAAATCTTTGATTATATCAATCAAAATGTAAATGGTGTGAAAATACAATTTGGTACACTCAGTCAATACTTTGAATCTGTACAAGAAACATTTGATCCACCATTACTTAAGGGTAGCTTCTTCACCTATAGTGATCGCGAACAAGATTATTGGAGTGGTTACTTTACATCACGTGTCTTCGATAAGGCCTTGGATAGATCGTTAGAACGATCATTATTTGCAGCTACATCCATGGGGGCAACAAAGGAAGAAATGCAACAATCACGACGATCCCTAAGTTTGTTTCAACATCATGATGGTGTGACTGGTACAGCTAAGAATCATGTTGTAGATGATTATGCACAACGTATGTATGATGCTATACATGATACACAACAATGGATGAGTACTAAATTACAACATGATTATGGCAATTGTACACAACATGCATTTGGTGGAGGAAATGAAAAAGAAGTAGTACCAGGAGGAGAAAGCAAGAAACCAACCATAGAATTTGAACCATGTTGGAAAGCAAACAAACCAAGAGATTTGACTTTTAATAAATGTATGATTGAAGGTGATGAAGGGAAGGCTATGGATGTTGTAGTGTACAATCCATTGCAACGTAGACAGTGGTGTGGTAACGTAGAAGTTTCACCTCAACGCGCAACACGTGCTAAACTTCCATGTGAAGTATCTAAACCGTTACCACATTCAAAATTAAAATTTGATTCGCAAACAGGTCTTATGACCTATCCTATCAAAGAAGAATGGATGGTATGGAAAGTGAGAAAAGGTGGTGCCTACTTGTTCTTCCCTGGTACATTAGAACCTTATCCTATCGTAGAGGAGCAGGTTGTGATTGAAGAGAATGGATATATCGTATCTACACCCTATTGGAAACGACGAATTGTTGAACGAATGACAATTGGTAAAGGAGGAGAAGCAACTGTGGTTGTTGATTTTATTTTTGAAACTAATCTTCAAATGAACAATCATGAATGGATTGTACGATTTACAAGTGATAATATTGCTAATGATGGTGTCTTCCATACAGATTTGAATGGATTTAATTTCGACACACATAAATTTCGACAAGATATGCCTATTCAAAGTCAAGTATTCCCTATGCCTACATTGGCGTCGGTCGAAGATTACAATACACGAATGACTGTGTTGAGTGAACATGCACAGGGTACAGCATCTCTAGAAAAGGGATCCATTGATATTTGGTTAGATCGACGTTTGTCACAAGACGATAATCGAGGTTTAGGTCAGGGTGTACAAGATAATGTCCCCACACGAACGAGGTTACGACTTTTATTAGAACCAAGTCCATTATCAGCAACACAGTCTGATAAGAAAAAGGGGAAAAATCAAGATTTATTTCTAGAAGAATTTCGTATTACACAACTTTGTAAAGACATGTGGGAAGAATTAAATCACCCATTAGAAATGTTTCGTGTCACAGGGTGGGAAGATGAATCCAAGCAGCAGCAGCAGCAGACAAGGGTAAGAAAAGAAGATGAAGCAGGGTTGAATGAAGGTGAATATGATATTTTACCTGGTGATTTTGGTGAAGTTAAGCTGGATGATTCCGTTAGCACCAATAACAAGAGACAAGAAGATATGGCATCCACTACCTTACAACAATCTCAAAGAGTTGTAGTTTCTCGAAGAGCTGATTCTGAAATTGAAAAGGAGGTTGGACCGAAACCATTGGTACCGTTCGTTTATATGGTTTACAAACGTGTTGACTATTTTAAAAAAGCAATGCATACATTGATTTACAGCGACTTTGATCGAGATACAACACCTTTAATTGTTTCTATAGATGGGAGTGTTCCTGAAATGAAAAAATATGTCGAAAGCCTCAAGACTGAATTTCCAAAGTTGATCGTATTGGTCCATCCGTATTCTTGTTATGATCATCCTGATACCTTTCCGGGGAACGATGAGTCTTTGAACAAGAATTATGGTGGTGACAAGTACGGGAATCCTCGTGAATATCAAGTCACATGTGCCAAACATCACTTTGCATGGATGATCAAGACCGTGTTTACAGATTTGAATGAAGTGAAGGATGCAGATGGATTTTTATTTATGGAAGAAGATTACATCGTAGCACCAACCGTCTACGAAACTGTATGGACAGGTTTGTATCTTTTACGAAAGTTGGCTAAAAAGGGACATGAATTATTTGGTGTTGGGATGGACCCTACACGTGGTGGTACGGAAAATCCAAACTTTGGTTTGTTTGATAAGGAAGGATGGTATCCTGCCCATTTTTCAAGTGGTCCAATGGTATTGACACGTCCAATCTATCAAAAATTCATTGCCAATGCTGATGAATTTTGTAAATTTGATGATTATAATTGGGATTGGTCTGTTGTTCATATGATGGATAAAAAGCTTTTACCGGGTCGAGTCTTACAGCCTAGCGAGGCTCAAACAGTCCATATTGGAACGGAGGGTGGTATGCATGATCATGGTGCTGGCTTTTGGATACCCTTTAGTGAAAATCCCACGGAAGCAAACCCCTTCCACGGGAAAAAAATTTTCAATAAAAAAATATACAGATATACCGGAGATTTTTGGAACATTGCAAAAGGATTTGGTGGTTGGGGTCACCCACAAGACCAAGAACACTGTTTAAAGGTTTTAGGAAAAAGCAGCAAGTCCTGGTTATAAAAAGGGCAAGGACTTAAGAAGGCATCCTTTGTGTAACAACAAGCGTAACTGTATTGACCAAATCTTGCATTTGATAGGCTGTATTAAGCCAAGCAAAACAGTTTTTCAAAGTTGTCGAATCAAATCCAATAAATAATAAAAATAGTTCTAGAGTTTCAATTTCCAAATCTAAACTTTAGTTTCCTGTTCTAGAGACTAGACTAGAATAAACTCTCAATTCTAGCAGCCCAAAAAAATCATCCCATCCAAGTGCAAAAGGAGAGTCAATTCTTTTGTTTGTTACTTTTATCGGCTGACAACAGCATTGCCATAATCAATGCTCATCATCATTCCAATTCCTTTACACTTGTACCAAAAAGTCCATCAAAAACTCCAAATACTTTGAAAATGGTTTCCGGCTTCATTTTTCTGTTATGTTCCTCCCAAAATCATTTCAAAAACAATTGTCACTGCATTTGCAGCAATGACAGGAACCTTTAGATATGCAACAGCTTGTAACAAACCAATCGCTTGTACTTGCAATGGTTTTTGAGCTGGATCACAACCCATATTATCAACATGATCTAATCCATATTTGGCTAAAAATCGTCGTCGATGTAAAATCATTATAGCATTTGTCATTAGTAAACCAGCCTAAATGGCATGAACAGAAGACGTTTACCAAGTGATATAAGTTAGTTTGATGAAGTGCACGGAAGAATCAATCAACAAATCAAAACCTGAGAAAAGCATTGGCTAAGCCCGGTCCTGCAGCAGTCCGTTCGTTCTTACCTTGAAGATATTCCACAACGAGAAACCCATTTCTTAAAGGTTTGCTTTCTATATTTCTCCTTTTGTATTTCACAACGCAGTGACTCTATCCCTCTACGGTTTTAGGTCGTTGGACTTTGGTCTCCGTGAGAACAAAATTACACTCCTGCTGTGGTGGTGTTTTTTATGATATTGTCGTCTATTCTCTTCACAAGTACTGTAGTTCCAATATTTTGTTTTTGTCGTTTTTGGTTAGTTTGTTTTTGCATATTTCCAAGGAGTGAAATAAACCAGATTGGGTTAGGAGTAGCTTGGCCGGGCTGACGGGCATGTCACAAATCATATCTCTCCTCCACTAGGCTAGGACTAGGACTCTAGGAATAGGTCCCAAAGGTAGTACTACTTGTATCATTGTTTCATCCAGCAGTCAAAATTGCCAGAATAGCACAGTTCAATGAACTATTTTGAACTCAATCTGATATCTCAAGATCTGGCAAATAGCATTGTTAGAAATACACAGAGTCAGCACACACCAAGAATAAAAACAATCCCATGCTGTTGGTCTCATACTTGGTATTGCCACTGTCAACACTGCTGGGCATCCTCCTGCAAACAAAAATCTGTTATTTTTCTCATTCATTTGGCTGATATGCATAGCTAGTCTCAAACAAAATGCCTCATAGATTACAAAGTAAACCAAATTTGGCTAGCTTGAGCAGTCATGTTTTACAGGATCACCCAGCAATTTTGTTTCAAACAATGTAATCTTATATTAATAAATAATTGACAAAATATCAAAAAAATTCATTCACAACACACCACAATCAACCAAATAACCACCTAATGCATCAAATGCACCTAAAATGGAACATCCATGTCTAAAAAATACAAAAAAGTGAGACTTTGGGCTTCAAATGTATGGTGAAGTATTGTTTTGTTGTTGGAGCAATACTCACAAAAAGAATGACCAAATTTAATCAATAATCATTCATATGTTCTAAGGCTGATATCACTGCTGCATGCAATCAATATTTAGGTTGCAATTTGAATGGTGTTATCTCAGTATTGGACATTAAAAAGGTTTATTGTTGTGTTTTTGGGTGATTTATCATCATGATTGTTGTCTTTCCAAAAAAAGATGTCACCTAGTTTAACATTCAAGGATGAGTTCTGGGTGGTGATTAGTTCTAGGCTTTTTGGCCCACAAAAGCCCTGTGGGATTGTGGCAAATGCAAATGGTGGTTGCAAAAGTCCTAACAGGTACAGTACTGAGGTTTCAGAGTACCATGCACCCACCCTGTCCTGGAAAAACAATAGTTCCTGAAAATTGGGACCCAAGGACATCAATTTATGTTGAATTTTCTACTAGTGTAGCACTTTTGTTGCATAGTAATGTCATCTTTTTACCTTTTGTAGCAAATCAGTTTCTAAGTAGGAAGCTATTGTAGAGATTTATATACACCCCCAATCATGATGTATAGGACAATCCATTATGGCAAATAATAGTCATTTCCACTGTCCACATCCTTGTTTGGCAAGAGAAGCAAATTATAGGAGTTCAAGTTGCCTCCAATGCATGCAGCTGTCAAAATTGTACCAGGCTACACAGGGCCCAAAATCACATTTTGTTATGAATTTGGACCCCTTCAATGATAGTGAAAATGCAACAGTCATCTGGAGTTGGACCTGCGTTGCCAGTTACACAAAAAAACACCAACATGGTGAGGGAATAGGCTGCCAAGAGAGCACAACAAGGATTGGTTGCTGGATCCAGTATGCTTCAAATTCCTGATAGGCATTTTGTTGTCATCCAAGGAAGATTGCTGGTACTGTATTTTACCAGTTTCTGACTTCAAGTATGCTACAGAAGGCTACTAGTATTGGCTGACATCACCATTTTCCATTGCTATCATCTTGTTGGTTTGTCCACTCAACAGTGATATCTTCTGATATGAAAGTTTGATCTTGATACACTGGAGTGAACTGACATGGGCCCTCTGAAATAAAAAAAACAATCTCCAATATTACAACCTGCCATCAAAAAATCATTCTTCTTGGATATTACTTTTGTTTTGGTACTCTGCCCTTAAGTATATTTCACTTATTCTGCAGATAAAGTTAGATTGCTCATACCTACATACATCAGTAGGACAAATCAAAACAATACTGATGTTGTGAAAGAATTAGCTATTCAGATTCTCAATCACAGGGTGTATGATAGAGTCATGAATGAAGATTTAGGAGACAAAGAAATGGCCAAGGAAAATCAAGAAGCTATTGATGTTTACACAGAAAGAACAGCTGCAGCTACTCCCATGGAGAATTGAATTGCACTTGCTTTAGTTTTGAACTTTACTACAAGACTCAGGCATATAGAGACAGATGCAAAACCTATAAAAAGAATACAATGAAATTAAGTTGATAAACATGCAAGACATTTAGTAGTGCATACAGCTAGAGTATGGGGATGGCATGATTCTTGTCTTATGTATGCCAGGAGGACAACAATACTAGCAAAGGCAGCATGCAATCAAGTAGGGTATGATTTGGGGTATACAGAAATTTTAGCATATACGCAAAGAATAGCATCATGGTTTGCAAGTATCAATAAGATGGTCAAGGTAAGTGGAAGTCAGGACCCACTATCACCTTCTCATGCCAGAAGTAAAGATACACACACCCTATTGAAGAAAACATCTCAGATATCTACATAAACTGTTTTGCTATGCCCTGGAGGTAGTGAAGGGATCCTTCTTGAACACATTTAAAAAACAACTTGCAGAGTGTATGAATGAAAAGTCAGCATCACCAGGTGAGCAGCAACCAACTATTTATCTTTCATGCAAATAATGAACTTGTTGTTTCTATAGACAGGGAGATAAGGAAAGGAGTCCTGCTGCAAAACTGCCCTCTACTCACAGACAAGCATTAAAAAAAAAGAGTAGCCTGGGCTAAGAAATGGTTCAATATTTTATGTGATGAAAATATGCCAGTTGCATTTTGGACAAAAAATGGTTTGAAATACCAAAATTTCAAAGACCTAATTTTGATCTGGAAGGTCTCCTGTCAAGCTTAGTATCTACCATATATAGTGCTGTATCTTTATTTTGTATGATGGCAACATCTTTAATATTTTAACAAGAACCTTTTTTATCTTCCTTATCATTTTGCAGGTGATATACATTGGAGTTGTTGTTGCCCTAAATCAAGCACACTCATTTGATGGATGAGTGTAGATCAAGTGTGTAAGTAAATGAAAGAAGCTAAAAAAGGGTTCAAGAAATTCTTGTTTTTCAGTTGACATGCTTATGAATGAAGAATTAATCAAGTCAAGGGACAGTGGTATAACATGACTATAGATACTAACATTAAAGTACAAGAAGGGTTAGGTATGATAATTGATATATTTATGATTTGGATAAATTTGTGACAGAGTGGTTGATCTTTTATTATGTTGCTCATATGGGTGCTAACAAAAAGAAATCATTTATGGATACAAAAGATGATCAAGATTTGATTATATTTAGAATGCTGAGAGATCAGGATCAGAATCAAAAGGTTGTAGAATTAGGAACCATTCAACTTTGTATGCGATTACCAAAAAAATGATGAGGTTGACAAGGATGTGTCATTTAATTCCAAGTTCATGCTGAAATGGATTCCTGAGATTGGGGTGGCTATGAGGAGTTCATATCATTGGATCACACAGAGACAGAGAAACTTTACTTAGTGATTGATAATGCAGGAGGTCATGGGACTGATGATGCAAAGTTTTAATATATAGAAGAACTTCAAAGGTATAATATAGAAATTGTCTGGCAAGTGACAAGATCACCTGAAATTTGCAACATGTTGGATTTGGGTGTATGGAGGCAATGTCTATACAAACAGCAGTCATGGAGGTGCTCCATATGTGCCAAGGATGTCATCATGATGCTCTTGCCAAAAGAATTGATGATGCATGGGAAAGTCATTTGTCTCAAGAAGTGGAGTTTTAAAATGTACACAGAAGAATAAAGGTTGGTTTGCAGTCAATATGAAGGAGGTAACAAACTTGTCAAAGAACATAGAGGGAAATATTTCTGAGATGCAACTATCATTGATCTCACAAATATAGATGGTACAAGTGAAATTGAAATACAAACATTGAAGATCTGTAGATTACTATTGATCTTCTCTGTATGATGAATCTGATATAGAATTGTAGTTTGCTTCATAAACCAGCTGTTGTTATCATCATTCAAGTGATTAGTAACTTCATTCAAATTTGTGAGTGAAATTTTCTTCACTCTGGTATGCCAACTAGCTGGTTTCCAAATGATTGTTAAGCAGTACTGTAAGGTAATATTGCATAGGAGCCAGTGACACCATAATGTACTATTTGAACAATATATTATGTATGTAGGATTTATGCAAAACTTTTGGTACTTTGAAACTTATTTGCCATAAAAGGTACAGTTTTTGGGGAAGCTGATCTTGTTTAGGACCCTACCATATGTATTCCTAGGGTCTTAGGACCTAGGGATTGCTGCTAGATCAGCTTCCATAGATGTGTGGATTTCTCAACATTAGAGTGCATGACATTACCTTCTTGTCCTTCTCATCCATATCTTTCACCACCTTTGTGTCCTTCTTGTCCATATCTATATATACACATTACCCACATAGAATTTGATGAACAATTCTCAAATTGTTTTCTTGTTTATTTTACTACTATTACTGGCTGCTGTGTTGTCATCACCACGAGCATCTCCTGCATTGTCAATCACTCTGTTGCAGGTAATTGTTACCACCTTTGTCTTCCTCCTGTTCTTGTATTTTGCACTTTTCTGGTTAGTCACTAT
Source organism: Asterionellopsis glacialis (assembly GCA_014885115.2). NCBI lineage: Eukaryota > Bacillariophyta > Plagiogrammaphyceae > Rhaphoneidales > Asterionellopsidaceae > Asterionellopsis > Asterionellopsis glacialis. The sequence continues at coordinate 67,134 of WKLE02001996.1, read as the reverse complement.
TTTTATCTTGTCTTGTTCTACAATGAATACATGGACAGGGCATGAAAGAAGTTTTTAAAGACAATTTTTGGTTTTTTCCAATTTGTTCTTTTTCCATGCTGTCCTCAACCAAACAGAGCTTGTGTCACTGTTTCCAGTCCATGTCCTTCCACTCTTGCACTTCATATTTGTCTTCAGACTGACATAGGATTGGTTGTTGAAGTATAGGTAACGTCTTGTCTATGCCACATTTTTGACAGTCACCATGTGCACATTTGTATGGCATAATTTTTGCTACATGCTTTTCATTGTTTTGTTTGTCATACTGTAAATGGCTTTCCTCTACAGCTTGATATAACATACAGCCTCACAAATGTCTGTTGCACTTGATGAGTTGAACAAGGTCACAGTTTTTTCATAATTAAGACCATGACAATTATGTGCAGGCTGAAATTTTTGAAGAGAGTTTTTAATTGATGCTTGTTTTAAATGCAACAAAATAGCCCATGAATAATATTGAACAGATCTTGTTTTTTCATCAATGCAGGATTTGGGATTTGGATCACCCACTGATGGGCAGATGTGTAAATGAAATGTAGTGATTTAGATGGTGTAACCAGGGTATTGACGTCTGAAGTCAGAATAGAACAATGACTCAACAAACTTCTCATACTGATTCTCTTTACCAAGAATCAACCAAATACAGGATTCAACCCTTTCTATTTCTCCAGTAAAAGCATTCTTCTTGATGGTCTTTCTTGAATGACTGTTTGTGTCCAGTCTAGAGTACAAGTTGCTCTGACAAAAATTTAAAATAAACAAATGTGCTACAGACTGAACATAATCTTTTCACATATTTCTTTTTTCTTCTTAGGTTTGATCCTTTTCTATCAAATAAGTAGCAGATTTTTTTGCTGCCTGAACTGGATGATGATTAGAATTAATGGCCTGTGCAATTTTATGAAAATAATCATTTTCTTTATCTTTTTCATTAAATGAAACTGCAGCTGGGATAGAATTGACTGCTTGTTGTGAAGTAAGAGAGTGTATAACTCCCTTTTTAAATCTTGTGTGATGCAATACAAATCTTTTTATATTGTCCACAATTTGTTTATTGAGAAAATTTTCTTCTGCCACTTCTTCTTTTTTGTTATCTTTTTTGAAATCAGCCATGTCTAGTACACATTCAAATGTACACCTTACTTGTGGCAAGTCCTGTTTTGATATCACATTTAAGTGACAGTGACGTAGAATCTCTTGTGCATCATGGGAATCTGTATTTGCATGTAGACCCTTATCTTGACAATTGTTTTCCTTTGATTCAATTTTTTTACATTAGTACACTTTGTTATCTTTCTTGGATGCAAAGTTGTATATGCAGACCTTACATCCTCTTCTTCATTTTATTTTTGCTTCTGTAATACTGATACAGGTGATAGTGTAACTGTTACAGTTGGAAGCCAATTAATTTGGGCAGGGTAAAATCTTGTTGGTCTTCTTCTTCTCCAATAGAATCCCCTTCTTCTGCTCCAATACAAGTTTGATCTGTTAAACTACTGCTAATGTCATTCTCCAAAAGATTTTGTGAGGTTTGATGAACATCTTGGATGTTGTTCATCTCAGAAATTGGATTGTTGTCATCCTCTAATTCATAACAAAATGCACTCCTGTTATTTTTGAAATATCCATTTTTGAAATATCCTGTTGCACTCTAATGTATCTGTCCATCTTGTTACCAAAGGCTTGACCCTCATATTTGTCTTTATTCCATGGTGTGAACAACAAGAATCACATCCATTTCCATTTTTGCATTTGTAATTTGGCTTCTCAACAAATTTTGAATACATTTTGAACAACAATTCTCACAATGAATATGAACAAGAAGTCAAAAATACAAACAGGTAGAAGACCTGTAGACCTTCTTGTACATGACAATAGAGGCATTGATCATGACTTGTCTGACAATGTCCATGCAAAGGTTATCCATTGTCAAAACAAAACACCTTTTTTTATGGTGCACTGTTTAGAAATAATTATTGTCATCTCAAAGCATTCTTGATTGATGAGCATTGTTTCATATATTGCCACACCATAAAAATAAATTTGCTGGTAAAATAACTGTTTTATGTGAAAAGATACTGTACCTTATTTTAGTAAACATCATACAAATATCACAACTTGATTAAGGGAGGCCACCAAAGTTAGCATTGTTAGTCTACATATCAATTTAGAGACTGTCCTTTGTTGTTGACTGTTGTTTCATAATATCAGCATATACACCACATCTGCAGTGGCTTATTGATTGTTGAGTGATTGTTATTGTATACCACCATGACTTCCAAAAGTTCAAGTGATACAATACTTGCCCATCTAGTAGTTCCTGATTTTAGTTTTGACAGTAACGGCAACAAGACTATTATGAAAATGACAAGAAAAGAGTTATGCAAACAAGTGAAAGGAAACAACAAAGTGGTGCATTGAATTAGTGAATACACTGCCAGGTTGTATGCCTATGAGGTGGTGCTAGAAAGGGAAGAACAGAAGAGGAAGTATGAAAAACTTGAAGGTGAGTACAATGAGTTACAAAAAATTATGGAAGCTCTCATGCCAGTTTATACATTGGCAATGTTTAGTTTAAAAGTGACACTGCAGCACTCTTTGAGTGCTTTGATTAGCTGTCTTTTCCAATCATTGGAGAGGATGTGCTAGTTGATTCTACAGGAAACATATTTAACTTACCTGACCTTTCTGCTGCTGTTCAAGAAAACCTTAAAAAAAAGCAACAACACATCAACTCAGTGCAAGTCCCAAAAAACTACTCAAGATAACAAGAAAAATCTGCTGCTATCAAGAGAGTCAAAGAATATGGTGATAGTGTTGGTCCTGATGACACTACAGCGTGTTTTCCACCATCCAACAACTACAAAATACTGTTCATGAGCAAGGACAAAAGGGACAAAGGGGGATGCTGGAGACAACAAAATTGTTGGACGACAGTAGCGCTCCTTTACTTGATGAGCACACCCCTACTGACCCTATGTGTATGGTCTACCTACAACAGCCCCATTTGTGCCATTACTTGGCAGGAATGATGAAGGACAAGAGAAGAAGAAGAAGAAGAAGAGTGGTTGTGAACACAACAGTGATGGTCAGTAAAAAGGAAGGTGCGAGCTGGTGTTCTGAAAAAGTGATGTACTCTAGTACAGAACTCCCTTGAACCAAACTCCCTCCATCATCTGGGGATCAGTACCTGTTGAAATTGAAAAGTACTTTAAAATCAATAGTAAAATATTTGTTTGTATAATCTTCTCATCTTATTTTCTATTTTTGGGATATTTGACCCCAAACTAGTGTTGATCTGCTGTTTTGACCCGCAAATTGCAAAACTACAACCCAGAGGAATTGTTTTAGGAAACTTTGTTCCATCCTTATAATAAGGAGGACTGGAAAAACAGAAACTTCTTTGTTCCTCCTTCCTTATAATAAGGAGGACTGGAAAAACAAAAGTTTCCTGAAAATTGGGGACTGGAATGTTATTTTATTCTGGTTTTTCTAGAGTACTTTTAATCCCATAGTAACTCCAAATCTTTAAATGTTGGGATCTATGGAAACTGATCTCATAGCAACCCCTCTAGAGGGTGTCTATCCTACCTTGATTTGCCCTCAGCTGAGGACATGATTTTTTTACCCTTATGGTTGGGGTTAATGTACAGTATGTACCAACGGTTACACAAAAAAGGGCTGACAATGGCGCTTAATGGAAATGACAATGGCAATTGCACAACAATAGATTAAAGCATTTGGACTAAAGGAATAGTTACTATTTTAATGTAGGTTGACTATGTTTGTCCTGATAGTGTTCAGAAAAGCATTTTTGTCCAGTATTGGAGAAGCATAACCATGGTGTTTTTATCACATGATTTTCTGTATTGATATCATCATTGCAACTCAAACAAACCATTGTCATCTTCCTACTACAAATCATACACCTTTCCTGAAGTTGTTGGTTTGTTAGTGTGCTGTCCCTATTCTTCCTCCTTCTCTTTGTTGGTGTCAGATGTGCATCAATACCTGATTTTGGATCGCCAGTACATGTGCAGTGCATATCGCTGGGCTATCATCACCATCATGTAGGGTACTTTCTGCTGGTCATCTCCTTGCCACCCCATCAAAGTCATTATCAATAAGTTCTTCTGCCAATAGGTAATAGAAGTCACTCTATGATTCTGTCCTGGTTCCAGTAGTGCACTGCATATAGGCCAACCATGTGTCGACTATACAAATAGAAAATAGAAATGTTAAGTCTGAAATCCCACTTCCTGGTCTCAACTTTTTTCTCCACCATCAAAGTACCCTGCCAGTGCCTATTGTGTTGATCAATCTTTCCACATACACTATAATAAACTTCTGCTGCTTTTGGTTGGGGGATGGTTAACTCCACAAAGTCAGGATTGGCGTCAACCTGTTGCCATCTTTTTCTTGTGTAAGGTGTTCCCTCCTCCAAACTTTCTGCATTTGCCACAAAGTGTTGCCACTTCCTATCTATCCAAACAAAGCTCATGATATCAACTTCCTTCTCACCTTGTGCATTATCCTCCTCTTTGTAATGACACAGTCCTTGATAATCTCCACAATTGAATAACTTGATCTCCAACAAATGCCTCATAGGAAACTTTGTGGTTGCCAACTTTACAACTCCAATAAATCTTAGACCCAAGTTCTTCAATTCAAAACAACTTTTGACACTTGCAAAATATGAATCAGCACACACCATTCTGTCACTGTTTGCCCAAGGCCTTGTCAACTGCTTCAAAACAACTGTACCATGCAACAATCCACTGTCATCTTCATACACTTGTAATGAGTGGTGTTCTGTAGTCTTCACCACTTTCAAATGCAACATGATTCCACTAATGCTGTCAGCCATATTTTGTATCTCACATCTGTTTTCTGGTTTGCAATTGATGGCAACATAATGTGGCAACCCCATGTTAATCCAATGTCCACCCATCCCATACCACCTGCTTATAGATTCATCATCACACAACCAATGTGATGGTGTATACATTTCCATGTGATGGTTATTAAAATTTGTAACAAAGTCATCCACCCATCTCCATCTGTAAACCTTGCTGGTCATCATTGCTGGTCTCTGTCCTGGATGGTCTGAAAACCAAATGCAATTAGTGAATGTATCATACCTCTGTCTTGTCATTCCTGTCTTGCCAAACAATAGTACAGGGCCATACTTAAACTGGGAGTTACTCCACAAGGATGCTCTAGACATAAATTCATACCTGGTGATTAAAACATTGATTCCAACCCATCTAAGTATATCACCTTTTCTTGTAGTTCTTTTTTGTTGTTTTCCTGTTTTTTCAGTTGTCTGTTGGTTAAAGTACAAATAAGTGTTAGTTGATCAGGAGGTGGGAACATTAGTTTGAAGTGATCAAGATGTGAAATGCAACCTTGGAGGATATCTGAATTTGTAGGAAGAAAAAATTCTAATCAGAGATCATACAGACCACTGCTTCCTTTGTATGTTTCCATTCACAGGCATCTTTAGCTTCAAATCATCTCTATACCATTCAAAATTGTGAGCAGTACAGGCAGGTTCCAAACTATCATTCCCCAACATTGTTACAGGTACAGTATTTGTCCTTGCTGTGGATGCTGCTTATGGAGTATCTTCAAGTTTTTGGTCACATCGTTGTCCAACTCCTGAGTTTGTCCCGCGTCTAAAGGAGCAGAGGCCACCTCACCAAGAAAATCAGAAGGTGGAGGGAGGGCTGCTTCATCTGTAGCAGGACAAACAGAAGGTGGCATTGTCATCACTGAAGTGGTTGATGGATCTGCAACCACTTCAGAAGAATCTGGACTGTTGTTGTTGTTTATCATTACTCCTGATGCCACTGCTGATCCATCAACCCCTGGAGCCTTGCACTATGCTGACAACAATAATGAAAAGTGAGGTGAAAATAGAGTGAACTTTATTAGAGTGAATAAATTATGAGCTATTTTAACTAGTCTCTAAAAATACCCGACAACTCACCAATTCATCTTCTCAACCTAATTTCAGTACAGGATCCTATGGCCGATCTACTTAGAGTTTGGTCCTGATGGAGTTTGGTTTTATCATGTGAACCAAACTCCCCGAGGCAGCCAATAAGAGTTTGTTGGACCAGCGTGTCATTGCGTCCCGGTGTGACGCATCATGCTTCTACTACTGCGGAGTGGATTATGATATGCTTTGTTTGTGACATCAGCATTTGCATGTATGTGGTGCATCACTGCACGGTCTTGTCTGTCTGCTTGATGACGTCATCACATTATCTCGTCTGTCCTTATCTGTGACATCATCACATCACGGTACGTCCGTACTACGGTTGATTGATATTATTGCGCAAGTCTCGCGACTCACCTACTGAAAGCCTCTTCCTCTACATAATTTTGAATGGATCAAATATTCAAAGGAACAGACTTAGTTGTGGTTGCATCAAGGTTGTACAGTGCTGTTACAAATGTTGCATTGCAATTCATCCCAGTCCCTCCAGATCTTACAAATTCAACCGAGGAAACCACACCAATCAACCACTTATTCTTGGCTTTGACTACATTTGCTCTCATTTGTCACAACATGGAAGGCCTTGGCTTGTATTTCCCCTCTTATGGTCCTGCTATTCTCTGTTAGCATGGTCAAATGTCGATGTTATCAGTGTCACGTCGTCGAGATGAGTTTCAAATTTGGCGATTTTTTTTCAAGTGATTTTTAGCGAGCAAAATTTTCACGCGAACGATTTAAAGTTGACGTCCACTACCAGTTTTTTTTTGGGATGCAGAACACGATTCTGCAATCATCTAATTGGTCGAAAAAGAACTCTTCATGGTTTTTGATATGGGGTAAAGTATATCCTAAGCTGAGGACAAAGGTAGGATAGACACTAGAGAGGACGTAGGACCCTAGGTCCTAAGGTTCATTTAGGACTACCTGGTACTAGTACCAGGTAGAGTCAAGGTATGAGTCCTAGAGTTCATTCCCGTTGAGATGACCAGAAACGCCCAAGGTATCTTATTCTTTTTCGAAATTTCGAAAGGTTCGGCTTGCAGAATAAGGGCATGGCTGGCAACAACGAAAAAATAAAGACTATGATATATAGGAATTGAGCATCAAATGATATATAAGTAAATGGACACATTGTTACAAAGCTATAGAATTGAAAAATTATTTGCCGTTCATCATCGAACTTATGTTTTTTCTATAAGAAGGCCCAACAATTGAGTCTGTGTACTTAAAATATGCCTTCAAAAATGGTATTCGAGTCCCACCAGTACTAGATCTTACCTCTCAACGGAAATATCGGTGTACACAGAGAACATCTCATATCTCATACTAAAAAGAAGTGTTTAAAGAATTTCTGTTGGTGGCAGTTTTTTGTGTATATTTATAAATTATGTAGTTCTTCTTCCAAATTTTATGTCTGGTGGAGAGGTTGAGGTCTTCTCTTTTTTCTGCCTTGCCATCATTAGGAAGGATCGTCTCTCTGCAAAGTCTTTGGATTGGTATATTTCTCTCTCCACGTCATTTTGAGTGTAAGAAAAGGAACTGCTTGGTTTCATTTTGATATATCGCTCATAGTTACAAAGCAATCAAGAGAGAAGAAAGAGAAGAAGAACAAAAAACCTGAAACTTCCAAACGAGAAGAGATTGCTGATGATGACAACACTATTCAATAGGTCTCTTCTAGTCGTAGCAGCATTATTTGCTGCATGTTCCTCAAATTTTGTGGTAGCCCAACCAGAAGGCTTTGAAGATTCAAGAGTGGATCTTAATATTCCTGATGGCGGCGGAATCACTGGTAAGAATGCAATAGAGATGTTTATGTTTGGATCTGACAACTGCATACTGCCGCAGCAACGAAAAGTCTTACCATCGATTTCTGGTCCTGTTTCTATTTTTCAAACTGATTTTACAGACGTCATTTTTACTCCTACTGGAACCATGGTGGTTAGCATGAAATGGGGAAAAGTGTGGGAATTCTTGGATTTCGAGAATGATCCAAACAATAAAAGGTTAATTCTTGATCTCTCCGATCAAATTTGTACTGGGTCGGAACGTGCCATGGGATCTGTAGCTTTTCATCCTGACTTTGAAAACAACAGGTACATGTATGCGTACTGGACTTGGCCCAAACATGGAAATTGTGATGTAGATAATTATGTCACTGGTCCTGTCAACAAATTGTCTCGCTTTACGTTGTTGGATAACGGTATTGCAGATATGGCATCGGAAACATTCATTTTACAGTCACCTGTATGCCCCAAGAACTGGCATAATGGTGGAAAGATCCAATTTGGTAAGGATGGATTGATGTATGTATCGATTGGCGATGGTTTTCAGCATCGAGAATTTACATCACAAGATATGACAAATTTGTGGGGGACTATCATTCGTATCACGGATACTGGTGAAATTCCAGAAGACAATCCATTCGCAGATGGTCCCCGTTGTAGAGAAACTGGTGAAACATCTGAACAAGGTGCTACTTGTGCTGAAATTTATGCCAGTGGTCTTCGTAATCCTTGGAAATTTGCAATGGACCCCAATACAAAGGATAACAAAGTTCGCTTTCTCATCAGTGACGTTGGTGCTTCTGTTTGGGAAGAACTGAATGAGGGTGGAGACGACTTTCCAGGAGCAAACTACGGATGGCCAGTTAGGGACGGTCCTTGCAAGTTCAATGGGTACAGTGATACTACAAAATACTTCAACAAATTTGAATTTCCCTATGAAGACTGCGAAGAAATGGAAGATCGAGGTTTTGATGACCCTCTCCATTATTACACACACAATGAACAATACGAGGGTGCCTGTACGTCAGGAGCTTTCGTACCGAATGGTCTTTGGCCTGTCGAATATGATGGTGCATTTATCTACGCTGACTTTATATTCAATGAGGTAAACATTATGAGGGAAGGTGGTGAAGAATGCCGTTCGTGCAGTCCACCAACATCCAAGTACGAAATTGAAACTATTAAAAGTATCAGTGGAGGTGAGGGCGTTGTTGCTATGACCTTTGGTCCGTACAACAGCAACCAAGGTCAAGCCTTGTACTACGCGACGAGGTCTCCCCATGATGTTCGTCGATATGTTTACCTTGGTGATGCCAACCGAAAACCAAATGCGGACATTACTTCTAGTCTGGATGGTGGCCCAGATGGTGTGACTATCGAGTTTGATGGTACTAAAAGTAGTGACCCAGATGGTGATGACCTTGATTATGAATGGGATTTTGGTAAGTGGGACCATTCTTTTCCTCTGTTTTCGAGTCATTTGCGGGACTGTTCATTACTTATCCATTTTCATTGTTTTGATTTAATTATACAGATGGTGATGGAGTCCCTGACTCTACCGAAGCAAAGTCGTCATTTACATTTGTTGGTGTTGGTAATAAGCAAGTGTCTCTGACAGTCCATGACGGTCGGGGTGGCGAGGACACTGTAACCATGGAGATAGGTATTGGGGACAGACCTTTACCAACTATTATTGCTCCTCCTGTTGGTACAACATTTGCTGTTGGTGATATTTTTACTCTTTATGGATCTGCTGTCCATGGAGATGGCAGTATTCTCCCTGATTCGTAAGTTAGTCAAATATCTCCGAAATCAAACTCCACCCATTTATCCAAATATTGGTACAGAAAACTAACTCTTCTTGTGTGCAATTCCTACATGTCATCCTTACTTCAGAGCACTTCACTGGGAGGTTCAACAGCACCATTTGAATCATCACCACCCTTTCTTGGGCTCACAAACACAAGGAAATGGCATTACTTTGCTGCCTGCTCCAGAACCAGAAGATTTCTCTGCTTCAACTAGCAGTTATCTAAAGGTTATTTTGACAGCCACTGATAGTGATGGTTTGTCAACAACCGTCACCCGTGACATTATGCCAAGGATGGTTTACATGGAATTCGATAGTATCCCCAGTAATCGTGAACTAGTTGTTGATAGAAGAACAGTTGTAACCCCTGTAACTGTTGCTGTGTGGGAAAATCAACGATTTTACATTGAAGCTCCGTTACAATATTCGGCATCGTCGAAATTTACCTTCAATGCGTGGTCTGACGGAATGGGTAAGAAACATGCCATAACTGTTCTCCCATCTGACACACGCAGATTTATTGCCGAATTCACCGAAGAAGCCAAGCCCGACCCACCTATATTACTTGAAGAAAATACAATTATCCTCACAGACGCAATTGTTGAATCAAGTCCAAAGGGTACATTTCTCCACCAGCAGACTGATGGAAACTTAGTACTCCATGCAGGATCACCAGGTGATTCACAAGGTATTCTTTGGTCGACAGAATATTCCGGTCCTATTGGTGATTATTATACAATTTTCCAAGGAGATGGAAATCTTGTTTGTCGTCAGGGAACTCCTGCCAAAAGCGGAGATGTGGTCTTTGTAACTGGCTCTACAGGTGGAGGAACAGGAGATTATTACTTTCAATATGTACCCTATGAACATGTAGTCATTATCACTAAGGAAACACCGGAAACTGCAGCTCCAGGTGAAACTGTAGCTAATCGATTATGGGTTGACAATACAAATCTTCTCACAGATGCCCCCTCGGTATCACCAACATCCTCACCTACGGAAACTGCATCAAGTAGTCCATCCGCCATGCATTCTGTGTCTCCAACGGCATATCCTTCGGTGTCACCTACTCAATCCCCTACTCAATCCCCTAGTGAAGTCTCTTCATCAACTCCTACTCAAGGTCTTACGTCCTCTCCAACTGAGACCTCGGAATCTTCAAGTTGGATCATTTCAGAAGCTGATCCTTTCTGTCGCTTTGGAAACGTTGAGGGAAAGGCATGTTGTCCAAAGCAATGTGGAAAATGTGGTGGTTTAGGATGTTCATCGATTTCACGAGCAGGTCCCGAGTATCAATCAGAACTATCTTGTTGCAGTGAACATATTGTATCTGACGCTTCTCGTGATTGCTCTAAAGTTGGACCACCCTGTACTATCACACAAGATCGGGAGGAAGAAGATCAACCACATAGTAGTGCCAATCGCGTCAAAGCAAATACGGCACTAGGCAACGTATTGGCATTTGTTGTACCTCTAGCGTCCTTAGTGATGGGAGTATATTCTGAACTCGTGTATTAAAATAGAAAGAGGTCTTATCAAATCAGTTTGGGAGAAACTGGTATTCCGAATCATACTTTTGCAATATGCACAATCGGTGGGGGTAGTAATTGTTGTTATCTACAAGAAATTTTTACAGGATTTATTATTGTTGTTTTCATTCATCTTTTTGTCTATCTCTTTTGATTCTTCGATTTTTGTTCTACACTTGTGATCCGCAATACACAATGTACGCTTATTCTCAATGAAGTAGTTAGGACTGGTACAGTGCAGGTCGCCACATTGTCATCTTACTTTTACAGGACTGCAAAACGTGGATTTTGAAGGTTATCATACCACTTTTAGAATCATGCATATAAACAAAGTCATTGTGTGAAAGTAAAACTAACGAGAAGCAGGTATTTTTACTGGAATATGTGATCTTTCCGTACGATCTTGCATGCATATTACTAAATCCTATATGGAATGAAGTGCCCCCAACATTGTGATTACTCCAACTTTTTTTTTTCTGTCGTAGACAGACAAGGTTGCTGAGTATACTAATTTTGAAATTGTACCACTTAAAGTGACTTTTTTTTGGTGCATCTCCCACCTTGTGTAAGAGATTGCATGTGTGACGACATCTTTTCTGTTTCGGTAACAAAATATATTCTGCACGTAGGTACAAAAGCCGATCTTCATACCCCCCACATGCCTACCCTCCTCCGTTTACCCTTCATAAAAATGAGGCTTTCGATTCTGATCATTGCGTCGTGCTCAATAGGTGGGATCTTTCTTTTTGACTTGATCCTTTATTGTCGGTATTTAAAAAAAGAATCAGCGGCATTGAACTCCACCATGATGCCAAATGTCAAGTTCTACAGTATAGTGCCCTGCTCTTGGTAGCAGTGTATGAAAACTCCTGACGTTGCATGCAACAATTGAAAGCACAAATAAGAACTTCTAGATTTCCCATAAACTATACATGTTTATATTTTAAAAACATATTCTACGTATACACAGCTTCTCTGCCTTCAAATCGGTGTGTCTAGTAATACAACTTGTGTTTGTTCTCTCTCTTTCTCTCTCTTTTTGTAACTCTCTTTCAACTTGTGTATATTATTTACGCAGCGCGTCCCATAGATTCACGCCTTCTCACTGGCGGTAACTTTGGCATAATAATTTCTTCGTTATCCTCTGATTTTTGTTGTAAAAATGCAAGACTTGTAATAGATTTAGCCTTGGCAAGGAATTTTTCTCTTTGTTCTTTTGACATTAAAGCGTTGGAACTTTTTGCTTTCGCTAGTAAGATGTCTCTTCTTCTTTGTTCTTCTTGCATCTGCTGTATTTCGATGTCATTCTTCAATCTCTGTTGTTTTTCTTGCTCTTGTCGTTCTTTGTACATTCGCCTTTCTTCATTTCTTTGTCGCTCAATTGCTTCTTCAGCCCGTTTTTCCACCATGGGTTTCATTATATATCTTGCACCGTAACTAGTAACCATATGCGAATTACGTAAATCAGATTGCAATTGCCGGAATGCTGTATCATCATTGATAACACTTGCTACATGAAGTGGATACATTTCATGTGCCTTTAATTTTTCACCAGTGACTGTATCTAATGATGATGATGATGAAAAGTTTTGGTACATGGAAGCCTCTGAGGTTGATGATAACGATGCTTCCCCTGTGGTAGTACTTGCTGTTAGATACGTAGAATCCTCTGCTTGTAACGATGTTTTCAAACTTCGTAATGAATTACTAAAAAAGTTTTCGGACATTTTCAATACACTGGTTGGCCGAGATGGAAAAGGCTCCAATAATTGTTTTTGATGATCCCCTTTCATTTTGTTCATCTTTCTTCTCCTCTATTCTATCTCTGTCTTCAACGACAGCCCTCTTTCTCTGTTTCACTCAATTGGTATTTTTGTTATTCCTTTCCTCTAACCATTAGCAAACCTTCGATTTTTTGTACCAGGTATGAGGTAAAAAGATACGACTCCTTGTTATGTCTCACTCTGGCATCTGGCTTTTACCTGTACAGTTCTCTTCTCCGAAATGAGAAATGTTGTACCAGTATGTAGTCAACGTCCATAGTCTACATACCTTACCTGGTAAATTGGTGTTGACAGTTGTTGAATCGAATAAAGTAAGATAATTCGAAAACTCTTACCAGGTAGGGCTTTCATTGAAACAGTACAATCGTAGTCGTAGTTTTTAGATGGTACATAGATAAATTATTTGTTTCCGCCCAATAAATGTACACTCGGTACTCAATTCTTAACAAAAGCAGAAACGTGTCAACCCAACAGGCTCCATTGAAGTTTGTTTGTACGGTAATTTAATTATGGTGTCAACATACAGTGATACCTTTTACAAGGATAGCCAAGGATACACCTGCTATATACCTGGCGGTATGATCCCAGGGCGGGGGCGATGTATTTAATAGGGTCTCGAAACCAGAACCAGAATATTCGTTTTGAAAGCGGTACTAATCAATTAGGGAGAAATTATTATGTATCACTACATTTTCCATAGTAGTGTTCAGAACCGGTATTCAACATTAGTCGTGGAGAATTTCGCTTACTATTTTTTTATTGAACAAAAGGTTGCTTGTTGTGTAATAAAAAAATATTTATAATGTTGAGAAAGTACGACAGAAGGCTTAATTACCTTATATGTACAGTACACCTTGCTATAATAAAAAAGGGAGAAAAGTTGAAATGCCAGCAGACACTGAAGCGTTGCGACATTCTCAGAATGATGTGGTCCCGGACTTCTCTTACATACCGGTCGGTCATGATACCGGTACACTGTATGCATTATTTTTATCATTGGGGACAGTATCTCGATGTGATTGAGGCTCAATCAATTACTGCATCACACGCGTGTGATGCAGAAAACGTTGAGAAGAATCATCCTAAAAACAAGATACACAACCTGCATTGCATCCGTAATATTGTGTACGAAAGACCAAAACCATCTCAAAAAGTGTCTGAAGGTTCTTGTTCCATGTAAATGCAAAAACAATATATTTTATTAAAGCTGACGAGTAAAAATAGTATGAAATTTAGTGGAGGAGGAATATTAATATTTCAACAAAAAATACAGTGTTGGCATGGCCCACGAGATGAAAACGGCCTTTTGGTTGAAGTAAAGGCCTCATACTACATAATACAGGGTAAAAATTCTGACAGTGGCTTTCATCTTTTCATTATTTGTAGATCATTAATTTTAATGTTATTGATGTATAGTATGTCAAGAGAAAAGAAATATTTTTGTATAGTATATGATAACGTGTCAGTAAATTTTTTTATTTTTGTGCAAGAATCATACACCTGGACGGCCGGGAAAGATTTTTTTCATAAACCTCATCTTATAGATTTTTTGTTGTCGAGAAATAACATTTCTTGGCTGTTTGGTGGGTCTTTAAATTTCTTTTCAGCTGGGATCAACCAAAACCTCAGAATTAGTAACATTATAGCAAAGACATGATCCTCTGAAATCATCCCATCACTCTACTAGTAGTACACCAAAATTTGGTCTGAGGAACAAAACATAGAAAAAACAATGGTATGTTCCTACAACCCATTCAAGGGCATGATGCCTAGTCCTCTGATTTCCCCCAACAAGAACAAGCCTACATAGTCAACTTGCAGTAACATACACAAGAACAAGTTAATTAATGAGTTGGTTAGTTATAATTTAGAAAAAGGGGGCCTTTTGTTGATGAGCATCAAAAAGCAATCAAGGGGGCAGCTATACCCAACAAGACAAGGATACAAATCCTCAACAAATGCACACCAACAGCAAAAAAGAAGAAAGAGGTGGAGCAAGAAAGAGGTTACAAGATAAGCTGAAAAGCAGTTAAAAAAAAGAAAAAAAAAGCTCTCCAGGTTTTTACCAATAACAGGTAAATATGGGGGAGCCACATATCACACTGCATCACTAGATCAGGAGTCACAGGTAATATAAAAACTTGTGATGAAGGGATAAGAGCTTCAAATTCTTATCTTCTTGTCATCTTAATTAATCATGATTACTGTAAGGACTCCCACCAAGCACTAGTGTAGTGGCACTATAATACAGGCCATGATGGTGTAGTATTACAGCCATGATGATAATTTGCGCTAGACTGAATGTCAACTCTTGACTTTCAGAGAAGGGGTCTGTGCTCAACAATTGAGCCCAGGTAGCATTGTGTTTAATTTCACAAGAACAACATAATCTTGAGTATGTCTGGTCTCACACGACTTCCTTTGTTACCCCTCCTGTACAGTGGTCGATAACAACACAGATTATTGAATTGATTTGCTGGCTTCTTTATGCAGCTACATATGCATAAGCATTAGTATACAAAAAAAATGGATTGGCATACCTTTGTGCAGTAAGTAAATGTCACTGATACAGTGATTGGGATTTTGTCATCAATATTGCTTTGGTTGTTATGATGTGTTACATTATAAATGGAAGATGGACAGGACAAAGTTTGGCCTCTTTAGAAGCGGAGGTTCATTTTGTTCGAGTCTGCAGTACTTAGAGTACCGTAGAGCTTTGACTATCTTCACATACGAAGCTTTACTTAAGGTTTCGATGCTTGCATGAAGTAGCCTTGTATTCAGAATAATACCACAAATCACCTTCAAAGGTATCTATTGTAGCCTGTACCCTGTATCAAGTAATTTAGATACTAGTACCTGGTAAAGGTTATGGTACACGCGAATTGTACCAGGTCGGTATGTTCGAATTCGTTCCATCTAAACCTCTTGAAACAAAACTGTCTCTTCTTCTTTCAATCCATATATTATGCACATGTTCTGTACCTGTACCTCCAGTTGCATGTAAGTTGTGCCGGAACACCAATCATAATAATACCTGGTATAGGTGTGTTGAAGGTTGATTGGTAGTCTTGAAAATGCAAAGAACAAACTGACTCAGTCAGTAGTCTTTGCACTGACAATACCGTACCAGGTAAAGGGCCTACCAGGTACTTGGTTCTTCAATACCAGGTATGCAGTCTTGTGAAATATTTGCTATTACAGACGGGACAGGTTAACAACATGTAGAATTCTACGTTGAAATAAGTGGCGGTATTGGATAGTCCCCCATACAGAATGCTGCACAGGAGCCGTCTGCCATTATCTGAATAACTATACAATCACAAGTTGATATGTACGTGTTACCTAGTAGATTGATAGCACCGTATATACTACGACATATGTAACCAGTAAAACCGACGCTTGTTTGTAAAACAGGAGAGCATGCCGGGCTAAATTTTGACAGCCAAAATATCCAAATATTGCTTGAAAAGTACACCCAGCGTCATCAAAATGTCATTGTTGAAGCATTTCTTGAACGTATGCCAGTTTTTTGTGAAAAAAAGTCATTACCAAAAAGTCTTTTATATTTGGTACAATAATTAGGAAGAATCCGTTGGGCCAGGTGCTTCCTTTAGAATGTTGTATCCCGTTACCAGTAGTGCAAGGTACAGTAAATAGGTGCTGTACCTATAATTGAATGAGGCATTGATCACTGCTAATCATACTTTCACTATAGACGAAAGACTACAGTCTTTACCTATAATTAAAATCCTACATAGAGCAGGCATAATTCAACTGCTGTTTCCAGGTACTGTTTTTGGTATGTATAATTCTACATGTGCCACGTACTGGAAATTAATTCCACACATGAAACAAAAAGAACGTTTAGCTATAAAAGCGACATAAAAAGTCTTTCTAGAAAAAGAGACAAGAGGCCTTTTGCAGCGCGGTAGAGTCACTCGAGAGAACACCTCAAACAAAATCAAAGCGAGTTGCATACATTTAGATAACACAATCGATCATCACTGCTTTTCTTACATACAGTCAAATACTAAAAACAGACAACGCCATGATGAAACAAACGCTATCAGATATCAGTACAGGTAACTCTGCACCAAGAAACACACATCAAGACATGGTGGATCAACAAGGTTGTTTGAGAGATGAGCTCGATCAACCGTTTGCTTGGCCACGTCATAATAATAATGTTGCAGCTCATTATGGTGATGAGAATGATGATGAAAGATCTTTTTCGTCTATTCAAAATTCATCTGTTTTGCATTACGTGACTGCTAGAAGTGGTGATACAACTGATGAAGAGGAATGGTATGATGCATTTGATGATTACAAGAAAGATTTTGAAATCACTGGTGTCAATGCACAACATTCTTTCGATCTAGAAGATGATATTGATAGTGATGATTATTATCGCGACTACTACGACAATGATAATCTTGGTCTAATTGGAGACGTGGATTCGATTCATCTTCGCAAGACAAAACTTTTCAAGGACGAGGAGGAGCAACCTCAAAATCAGCAGGATTGTTGTGATGACTTTGAATCTACGTTATTTGGTGGATTTGGTGGATTTGGTGAAAAAGATTCATTACATAGACGTGAGAGAGTATCTCAATTTCTAAGCACAAAATCAAGTAACCAAAAGCAAGCGCAACAACTTGAAGACAACCATCTTTTCTGGGATGGAGCGTTTGGTGAACATGATTCACTTCATGAACGTAAAACATATCATAAAATTATGAAGCAAGTTGCAGAAGAATTGAAGGTACCAGAAGCAGAAGCAGAAGAAGATACTGAAGCTGATGAGCGTAAACCACCCTACAGTTTACTCATGAGAAGAGTATGCAAGCATATCCATGCAGGTATTCAAGACGAAAAACTAGAAGAGGACGAGGATCAAGATGGTCAAGAAGAGTCGCTTTCTTCATCACAAGCAGGAACAACTACACGTACGTGTTCCAGTAGTGTTGACTATCATCTTTCCAAGGCAATTGAAATAATGGAAGAATTTAGGCGAACGCATTATGCTGATCATGAGCAAATTCACTCTGATGCAAATGCTGTTAATTATCATTATAGCAGCTCCGACTTGACAGACGATGAAGAGGATGATGATTTTGCGTCTCTTTACAGCTGGGAAGATGATGAACCATGCGCCTCCTCCTCTGTTGCTACTGCTTTACCAAAAACGATGGCTGATTCTGTCATCCCTCCATTGCCATCACTTCCTGAACGAAGTCATCGACAAGATGCTCGTGCTGCATAAACTAAAAACAAATATATTAAAAAGATAATAGTACAATATGCTATGAAAAGAAATGGACTTTTTCTTCCTGCATTATTTTGCATACGAATTTATCATAGCATATCCCGCAAACTGCTAGATGAGTCTTTTATATAATGATGGCACATTCAATTCGAGATCAATATAGGATAGTTCCTACATAGTTAGAGGATTCTTATGTACTTTTAACTAATATTCTCTGAGTACCTGCACGTACTGATGGGGCTTCTCCGAAAAAGAAAATAACCAACCCTACCGACCTGGTACCCAAAACTCACAGACATGTACCAGGTAGGACTACAAGGCACCCACACAATGTCCTTTTTGCTTCAATTAGTGTCTACATCACTGATTGAAAATTTGCTTCGCTGCATCTCTCTCTTAAGTAAGATGTAAAACATGTACCGCATGTGTGGTCCTCTGACTTTGGAGCGCCACTTTCTTTTTTGTCGATCATTACAACTAGAAAATACAAAGCATTGCACATTACAATTGCCTGGTACAGTACGCAATCCGTTGATATGCTGTAACATGTGTAACAAGTAAACACAATTCTTATTTTGCATATGAATTTATCATAGCATATCCCGCAAACGGCTAGATGAGTCTTTTATATTATAACGATGACATCTAATTCAAGTCGAGATCATTACAGGATAGGTCCTACCTAGTTAGAGGATTCTCATGTACTTTAATTAATATTCTCTAAGTACACCTGTACGTACTGATGGGGCTTCTCTGAAAAAAGAAAATAACTAGCCCTACCCAAAACTCACGGACATGTACAGTACTATGAATATACCCATGAATGTTTTGCAGGGTGAGCAAAAGACTGGCAGCTCTATGCAACGCACCCACAAAATGTCCTTTTTGCTTCAAGTAGTGTCTACACTAATTGAAAATTTGCTTCCTTGCTTCTCTAGTAATGTAGTGCTCTAGTCTATTCCTAAAGACATGTACCGCATGTATGGTTCTCTGATTTCGAAGTGCCCACGTCATGTTTTTTTTACCATGTTCGTCAATTTTCACAAGTAGAGAGAATACAAAAAATTACATTACACAATCTGTGGAGACATGTAATAGATGTACAAAGTAAACATAGTATAATACATATGAGCTACTCGAAAGGTCCATTCGTACAGCTCTGACTGCACAACTAGATTAGAATGTCCTTTTCAGATTAAATTTAGGCAAGTTGAAATTGCGAAAACCTGGACAAGAGGGGGCTCGTAATCCAGATGGTACGCGACGCATCGTATCATTCAATTGTCCTTTCTCCCCATTTTTTGACATATTGTAAATGGATTAATTAGTTTTTTTCTTGGATTGGGCACTAGAAACAAAAAAAATCGCAATACGGTCCGTCTAATATAGTAAGAAGGGTAAGAATCCAGTAGTATATCGTAAGTATATTTCTATTGTCGTCTCTATAATAATATATATCTAATCATTCATTTCATTTTGAAATATCACCCAGGAGACATGGATTGCTCTCGTTTTTAGTACTGTTACTTTCTCTGAAATGGTCTCCTTTTCTGCTCTAAAGAGAGAGTGCCAGATTTTGATGGAGCTACTCTAGTTAGTTCTTAAGTTCTTTGTTGGATGAGGCCATTCTTCTTCTTCTAATTCTTCTTGTCGTTGTTATTGTTCAACTAGTTTTTTTAAAAAAATCTTGATTGAACTTGTCTAACCGTAACTAATCTATAAAATTATCATCACGCAAGATACCATCCTTATCATTATCATCATCACCTCTCTAAAGGAGAGAATCATTAATTAGTTCGTAAATTATTGTTGTTCAAACCATTGAATACATTTAGCCACGGGTCCATTGACGATCCCTTGACTGCGTAAAAAGTAATATTCACGCAAAAAGAAGATAAAATAAAATGCCAATACCACATCGACTGTATAATGACTTCGACAACTAATGGTGGCATAAATCCCCAAGATAGCCATGCTCCATATAGACCCACATAACCAAATGTTGGTCCTCATATAGGCAAAGTGTTTGTGTAATATAGTCATACAGACTAATGTACAAGCGACATGTCCACTGTAGATCAAATCACCACAGGCCCGTGGTGGAAATCCACGTCCCACCACAAATTCAAAGGCTTCACCGTACCTGACAGGAAAGGCTTGGATGCCTGTACATCTTGGATTGGGTTGTGGTAATCCAGTGACACACACGGTGGTAGTTCGTGTTAAAAATACCAAGGAATTTAAATGTAATAATTGTTGTAAAATAAGTTTTCCCTTGTTATACCTGTATCCAGCACTTGTCGTCGTTGTCGTCTTCCATTCGGTCCATATCCCTCCAAAGATTAAGCCATACAAGACTAATAGAACCAAACTTTGAATGTTATCATCCATGATGGGTATTCTTGGACACCAATAAGGTATAAGATCATATCCGTAATCAGGCAAGGTATGGGGATAGGGTAAATTTGTTCGTGGAAAATGCATAAAGGCTACTGTCCCACCGACAATACCCATAATCATATAGGTCACATACCAAATGAGACAGGAATACAATACTTTACGATTTTTATGTATCCTATCTTTTTGTTTCTTTTTCAACTTGAACAAAAACGAAGAATACGAAGACGAAGTATTATCATCGTCTTCTTCTTCTTCTTCACTGTTACTGTTTGAAAGCAATGGATCAAGTCCATCACTGCCATCCTCGGAGGAATCCGTATCATTATTATTTGTAGGAAATGGACCAATGGAAACAAACAGTTTGCTGTTGTTCTTATCATGATTATGGTTCGTAGTATCGGATACAAAGGAATCACTTGCATAATACGATGAGGTTACGGTTGCAGAGGAAAGACTATCGTCGGACGAGGATTCTATACTACCCGATGATGCAAGTACTGGAAGAGAATTGGCACTCCCCATGAGGGATGTTGTCGTTGCACCATAGGATTGCGGCTGCTGTTGCTGCTGTTCTTGGCGCTGTAACGGATCATGATGCGAAGTCATTTTGATAGTTGTTCTGTCGTCGTCGAGTACTGATTGTTTCCTTTAGTTGATTTGATTGGGTCAAAATGCCGTTGTTCGTGTTGCTATTTTTCGTACAGTTTAATATTCAACACGAAGCGACGATATTGTTCGTCTATAACCACTTTCCTGAATCGTGTGATCTTGTTCTTTCGTTCACTCTCACTCTAACGACAGACAAAAGAGTCCCTGTAGGTGGTTGTGGATGGCGTGGTGGTGGGACCCTAAGAGTCGTAGGTCTTTCTGTTGTATTCCTCGTTCAAGAATCCCGCAAGAAAGATACCAGGTACCAAGATTTTGGCTTTTTTACACGAACTTTATTCCCCTGGTGTGTGATGGTGATGTGGTGAGTGACTTGAGCAGAGCTGAGTAAAGAGGTGAGCAGAGTAGGGGTGTTCTCTCTAAAAATGTGAATTTTGGGGCATTTGGGGGGAGCAATAATGTCTAAAAATGTTACTTTTTCATCGTGATCAGGTCCATCAAATACTACTTTGGAAGTTTTAGTACCAACTTTCAAATATGATAGGACCCCCTGCTACGCAGCATTCAAATTTACATTTAAAACAGAACCCACGCATAATTTTTGACGACGTGTCTAATCATACTCGTATACACCACGTCTCTATTATTTTTAGTCGCTTCCGAACCGTTGTGGTTTTTAACGGCTCCTCTCAATTTCAAATCTAATATTGCCTGTACCTGGTAGTACGCTCTATACATGTAGGAGTACGGTTGTACCAGTTCCTACGTAGGATCTTAACATAATTATTTTTACATTGATAAGTACTCGTGACACAACGGTTCGTACCCAGGTAGTTGAATAGTACGAAGGCGCGGAATCGACAACAAGAAGCCTTTCTCTGCTCCTTGGGGTTTTCTGCCATCTCTTCGCCGGAGAGTGGTCAAAAACTTGCATTGCAGTACAGACCCAAACTGGATGCCTGACAGACTTATGAAGTCGAGATCTCGAGATCCCAGAGAGTGAGGACCGCTCCCAGTAGTTTTTAGTTTGAGTAACAACTGTAGACGCTACAAATTTGACTTGGAAAACCCAGTCCCGAACAGAAAGCAAGAAACGAGAACACATTACAGGTCAAGAAACGAACAAGATGACAAGTTTGTATCATGCATCGTCACTATCTCATCCAAGCAGCAAGAGGAAGAAGGATTCAAGTTGCTTTGTTATTAGTCCCATTGGTGATGAGGGTTCCGATGTTCGAGAACATGCAGATGATGTCTTTGACTTTATTATCAAACCTGTAGTGGAAGAATCTGGCATGGTATCCCTTCGTGCAGATCATCTCCTCAAGCATGGGCGCATCACGGATCAAATGTTTGAATTAATTTAGAAAGTAGACTTTTGTGTAGCAGTATTGACTGGGCAGAATCCAAATGTGTGTTCTATGAGTTCGCTATTGTACAGACGGCAGGCAAGCCAGTTATTATTATGATGGAAAAGGTTGGAGAATTACCCTTTAATGTTAAGGATTTACGATGCGTACGTTATGACCTCAAGCCAAGACCACTATTTAATGGAACTTATCAGAATGAACTAACCCAATACATTCGAGAACTTGAACAGAGGAACTTCGAGCACGAACCTCTACTAGCACGATATGGATACACAGTAGG
Organism: Asterionellopsis glacialis; assembly: GCA_014885115.2. NCBI lineage: Eukaryota > Bacillariophyta > Plagiogrammaphyceae > Rhaphoneidales > Asterionellopsidaceae > Asterionellopsis > Asterionellopsis glacialis. The sequence goes on along the minus strand of WKLE02001996.1, from coordinate 44,256 downwards.
CGGTATTAGCAATGGTCTCTTACGACTGCCTTCCAATCAAACAAACAACAATTCCAAGGCTGTGGAGAACCAATGTTCCGGACTCATCGTTGACTTGATTCATATTCAACGGGATAGGCGGTATGAAAAGACACCTGAATCTGTTTTCTGGAGAGCACCATTTCGGAAGGGACGACTCCGATTGCGTAATGGAGTTGCAACACTGACTAGCCTCGTGGAGGTTTTCAAAATCCGGTAATTTGGCACATTTTGAGTTTGCCGCCGAGGGATATTTGGATGGCAGTATCGCCCATTTATTGTACCACTTTGATGAAGAAGGAGGCGAACGTAAGAGCTGGTTTGGTACAATGGTGCTCCGAATTCCCAAATCGGGTGAGATCTTTGGGACGTGGATGACCTCGGATTATCTGGGCGAGCCTCATATAGCGTTAGTTATGATAAACTTGAAACGTGACACGATCTCTACTGGTGATGGCACTTCTCCTTGAGGAAGACAAATGCTGGATATGAAAAAAGAACACCCCCCAGAAATCATTTGACTCATTCATCGCACGAGAGATTTGAAATGCTGACTACCCCCTTGGTGACACCTACAGAAACCGGTCCTTAACATGAAAACGGGAAGAAATGAAGTCAGTTTGTGGTAAGCATGGTGATGCATTGTAAAAAGGAATATACACGGCTCCAGAGGTATCGTGCCGTTTTCTCTCATTCATTCTGTACGACGCGCTATCCGCTGTAAATTGGTTTGTCAAAGATGCACTATACCGTGAAACAAGAACGTGTATTCTCTGTTTTGCATGATGAGAGGCCACTCTCAAAAGACTGGGTCGAAAACGCAAATTGTCTGAAACCTTTTTGTTTTCAAATCTTACATCTATAATAATAACTTATAGAATTATATTTATCATAAAAAAGAATAACATTCTCTCTTTTTTTCACTTAATAAATATATATACCATACTTGAGAGAGAATGCTGTTTCTTTCCTTTTCTTGATTCGTACCGTATGTATGTTATACTATGCCGACATTTATAGACAGACAAGCATACTTACATCCATACGAACAAAGTTATAGATCATGTACTTGCAATAATCAAATGGGGTGAAACTATCTTGAGCGTGCGTTAGTGTGTGTGTGTGGGTCCAAGACATGTAATGCCATACCATTCACAATGTGGTTTTGCTTGTTCAGTGTTTACGGAAGAGGGTAGCACGTAGTACAGCATTCACATTCAATTTCAGGTGGTGTTGTACCGCAATCGGCCCATAAATCTTCTAATAAGCCACCCTCGATAGTGCGTAAATCACAGATAGAGTCCGGCATAGCACCAGTCAAGTCATTACCGTCTACTAAAAACTCAGTCAAATTAGGCAAGGCATCAGGACCGACAGGTGGGACTTCACCAGATAATGTATTGTTAGAAAGATATAAATCTTTGACACAAGAGGCTTCACCATAGGTACTAGGGATAGAACCATTGAAATTATTACCTTGCAGATAAATGAAGCTAATACAGCCAGTGTCAAATAGAGAACTTGGGATAGGACCAGAAAAGTCATTGTCTCGTACATCAAAGAATTCCAATGCAGTAAGGTTGGATAAGTCTTGTTCGAGTGGTCCAGTAAACGAGTTATTTCCTACAAGGAAGAATTCTACAATTTGAAAAAGGACAAAACAGCGACTCGTGAGAGGCCTTTCTACATGGTACAGAGATGACCGAATCACACACATGCACCAAATCTGGAAGGAGGATTTACCCGAAAGGATGCGTCAAACAACAAATCCACACAGCAAACGGCAGTCGGACTCACCTAATTCTGTCAAGTTATCATAGCCCGTCAGCTTTCCAGTAAAGGCATTGTTGGCAAGGCGGAGGTCAGTCAATGCTGTGGCATGAGCAAGAGATGCAGGGAAGGGACCTGACAAATCATTGTCATCTACACGGAGCACCTTTAGCATGGATTTATTATCAAAGAATTCAGATGGGAATGTACCGTTCAAGTCATTTCCTTGTACTTGAAAGCCAACGAGATTGGACATTAAACCAATTTCACTTGGAATACTCCCTGTAATCATATTGCCATAAATAAACATTGAATCCAAATTGGATAACAGTCCAATTTCAGAGGGTGTCGATCCTGCAAATTTGTTTCCGGCAATCCACAAATCTTCCAACATGGCCAAACCACCAATATTAGATGGCATGGCATCACCTTCCAAGTCATTGAAGGACACCCGGAGTTTTTTCAAAGTGGGCGTTTCAAAAGCTTCAGTTGGGATACTCCCAACAAAAAAGTTGGATTCAATGTCCAGCGTGGAAAATGGTTCATGGAATATACTGTGAGGAATTTCACCAGTGATTTTATTGGACCAGACAGACAAGGTTTCCAATTGGCTAAGAGCACCAAGTTCTTCATCAGGAAGTTCACCACTAAGCTCATTTCGGGCTATTTAAAGAGTGAGTGGAGAGGACAATAGCAGCACGTATAAAAGAAAAAACGAGGTGAGAAAGCTGAGTTTTTAAAAACATCATGATGACCCACCCTGTCCAATACAGTACACAACATTTGACTTACCTAAATCAACTTCCGCTACAATTCCATCTACACACTCAACACCACTCCAAGTGCAGTCGTCTTCAGAAGATAACCATCCAGAAGAGTCAACCCAATTAGCACCATCGGTAGCGTAATACAAGGTTGCCAAAACATAACGCTGCACGATACCGTCAGCGGGGTAAAGACAATCTGTTGTTTCAACATCTGTTTCGTTGAGCCACACAAATGCAGCACCCTGTGCAGTGGATGGATCTGTGATCAAAGCTTCATCAAAGTCACTCAATACTTCCATCAAAAATTCTTCACGTGTTTGCGTAGTGAAACATGCTGTTGGTGATGTTGATGGGACATCAGACGGACTTGATGTGGGTGGATCTGGGACAACTACAGGCATTTCCGTTGGGGTTGGAGGGTTACCTCCATTGTTTCCACCACCATTGTTTCCACCACCGTTGTTTCCACCACCGTTGTTTCCGCCACCGTTGTTTCCACCTCCATTGTCACCACCTCCATTGTCACCGCCTCCATTGTTTCCACCTCCATTGTCACCGCCTCCATTGTTTCCACCTCCACCATTGTCTCCACCTCCACCGTTGTCTCCACCGCCATTTCCAAACGACATGGACATGGACATTGACATGGACGAATCAGTCAAGGCTCTTGCAAAATCTTCCATATCAACCATTTCAGTTTCCATGAAAGTGAAGGCATCATGTCTTTTTTCATTGACGCGGTCTGCTTTAACATTGTACAAAGCCCTTTGGTGATGATTTCGAAGTCTTCGTGCCCCGGGAGTTAGTTGAAATTGATTTTCCTTTGCAACCGCAGATGATGCAACAGCAGCTGTTGCAGCTGCTGTCACTGCGAGAGATTTCATCATTGTCATCTTCTTTTGTTAAAACAGATATAGAATGTGACGATGTATTCGACTTGGATTTCTAATTTTTGATTTTAAATATTGCAACGTTTCCTTGAAAGTTAAAATGAAGAAAACAACACAGCTAAAACGAGAGAGGGACAGGAGATACCTGTTCACTCTTTTTCGTGGTTGATTCTAATTGTTAACTTAATTTGTGATGCCTCTATCGAAACCCAGCGATGGAACGAGCGCAAAAGTATCTTTGGGAGGAAATATGGAAGCTGATCGAAAGTGTGTATGCCACGCCCCTCTACTTTAGTCTACTCGCGTTCGCCTGTTGCGAAGCCTTTTTCGTTACTAGTGAAAGGATGTAAATAAGTGGCGCCCCGGAAGATCCCGCTTGTAGGTTCGCTATAACAATAAATCCTTTTTTCTTCACTTAAGCCTAAATATGCAAATTTTGATCTGGGACTGCCTCCGTACGCCACAAAATTCACTTGTTGGATGCTTCGTTTGTGTGCTGGAAGTATCCGACAAATGCAAAATAGTCATAAATAGGCACCTTCTAAACAACACATAAGGTATCGGACACACCTAGGACGCTGGCGATGGCGTGCCCAAAAGTTGCTCCGTTGCTCATTCCGTTGCGTATATTTCTACATTCTTTGTACCTCGCCAAAATTTGGAAAATTTGACCTGGCGGGCGACAAAATTTGGCGGGCTTTGAATTCTTCAGATGGTTTGACTCCTTATTATATTCTTAGATCTGAATATGATATAAATCATACTCACCAAAAATTTATATGGAATTTTCGTTCATAAACACTCCCTCGAGGTGCATTCTAAGGAGTGAAGTCTTATGATCGAAGTCTATCCCGCTTCCTGATACATTCGAGTTAAAGGTTTTGTAGATACTTAGGAAGGATGTGGTATTTTGGTATTCATGCTTGATTAAATTAATTATATGATTTCTTTCCCGCGTAAACTTCAAATGGTACTTCTCAAAATCTCATACTGCTGGGAGCAAGATACCACACGGTATTACTCCTAATTAGGAGTAGCACCGTTCATCTGGAGGAATGTGAATGTTGTGTCGCCAGCAAACGCTCTGTTGACTGTTGAGTGTTCAACGATCACAACATTTTTATCTGTTACAAAGGAAAGAGGAGGGAAACAAAGCAGGCACGAGAAAGACACACCAGTACCAGTAACTGGTACGCTACTTCATGACATCATCATTCATCATCTGAGCTGTCTGTCCATATCATGCAGGGATAGAGTTTCATCGTTATTTGAGACATGCTTTCCTCCGGCTAGGTCCTAGACCAGGCTTTGTAGAAAGACATAGAGTCAGTCGTGAACTCACTCCGTCATAACGTACGATTCGATTCCTAGATTTTGTTCTTTCATGCCATGCCATGACATGCTATTTTCGGGGGAAATGAATCAAGAACTCCCTACACCGAGGTTGACTTCAACAGTTTTTAACTACCATCATCAAATATTCAATCATGCTACTTCTAAGATTTCACAACCAGCCAGCCACGCCTATCGAAAGACTGCTGGAGAGAAAAACTAAATACTAAATACTAAATATATACAAGAGTTGCATGCCGCACTGCTCTCTTTTCTGTTTGTTCAGAAGCAATGTTTACATGACAATACTTCCAAAAATAGTGCACTTCATAATCACCCATGTATGAAACGTATGCCGTTTTCCTGGAATATACACACACCACATTTTTAAAGGGAAAGAAACTGGGTTGGATCTGAAATAAATACTGCATGAACAGTATCTTTTGTATTTCTCTTCCCCCGATTTGCACCTAACTGCTGACAACGGGTCTAGCAAAGGGAACAACAAGGCAACGATCAGAATACTTTTAGAAAATATTGTTTCTCAAATCTTACAATATTTTTGCTGGAACAACTAGTCTTGACCACCAACGAGCAAAGTATTAAAATCTCCCGCATTTCTTCAATTCAAGCTTCATACGGTATTGCAGGCAGGATATGATGCTGATGATAATGACAACATGAAACATCCAACTATACTTTGAATGAACAGCCACTTTTAAAGGAAAAATACTCATTTGTTCAAAGCAAAAAACGACGAAAATACACGAATTAATATCGTCAGCTAATGGTTAACCTTGTAAGTTTTGGTTGTCAAACTAGAGTGTCTCTAGAATACAGTAACGATTTCGAGGCCATTGGTATTCTTGTTGAGGTAGCTCCGACCTCCATTGCTGCTACAGTATTCCGGTAGAATGGAGATGGTAGATGGGTACATCCATCACAGTATCTGAGTTATGACACCACAATCCATGAAATCGAGGCTTTCGTGTCTTTGATGACACCTTAACTTTTGCCTATTCAAATAACCTTCAGATTAGCCTATAGCATTGTTGTAGTTGGAGCTATATACTGTAGTACGGAGTTTTTGAACCACCATATATAATAAAAGAAACTTCGTAGTATTCAATAATAGCACTTGATGATCATAGTCATGTATTTTTTATGATATGCATTCAATAATCTATATTATAATTTCAATATAATGATTCATGATGTGAGGTGTTTTGATAAGATGGAACCGACGAGGGGAATACAGTGTTGCGATACAGTAGTGACAAAGTCATTGTAAAGTAATGACACTGCAATATTTCCGAAAGGGTATCATTGAACTTGTGTTTGTTATTTCTGTATCATAAATGACATTGTAGTCTTTGTACGATGATGCACATCCCGCACCGTGGGGTGTGAGAGGGACCCTAACCCTAATTTTAAATTAATTTTATCATGACGATGAGATACTGCGATGTTTCTTTGGAGTATCATTGAACTTCTTTATGGTATTATCATAGAGGAGAACTGTAATTTTTTCTATTACTTTAGGAAGTGGGACCACTGTGGGACCTAGAGTGTTGTCGCCTAGACTACTTAGGTCCTCTAGCTAGGACTACTGTAGTCCTACTAAATAGAGGTATCACCTGAATTGTGCTGGTTTAGAAGCAAAGTATGCGGATGGTGCGGGTTATCCCCAAACTTGAAGTTTTGGCTTCTTAAAATTATCATAATAAAGAGAAGTCAGGGATACTCGAGTTACTTGCTCACTAATCTCAGCAAGACTTACTAGTCCGGAAGCTGTAGTCTGTCATGTCCTATAATACCGGTATCTGCATAAATTGGCATACCTGGTACCAGGTATCATTCGAGGCGGTACAGTAACTCTCTATTGAAAAGAACAAGTATCTTGATTCGATGTACGCAGCTGTCAGAATACGGTACTGAAAACCTTTACTGTATTAAAAAATTATTTTATTATATTTGCCATAGGAATTAACATAAAAAATAAGAAATAAGTAAAAGGATCCTGTCGAATCTGTATGCATGGATAATATTTTTTTGTTTTTTAGTGTATCTAGAACATTTACCCTTGGTACGGTACACGATGACATCACCAACATAACTACCCCAAAAGGAGAAAGAATTAATAAATATTATTGAAATTTATGGCCTTTATGTGCTGGCGTAGATTTGTTAAAAAAATAAAGGTATTATGACCATTTGTGTAGCGGTTGCTTATATTACCATCAATACCAAACTTGACCCTTCACAAAAAGTCGCACTATAACTTTGATATAAAAGACGTGTTGTTCTTGTTTCTCCTATACTGCACAGGTGTATGTACGAAAAACGACTGCACTAAACCGAACCGAGAAAGAGAGGTAGATTTATTAAATACATATTATTATTTGTTCAAGGAACACAGAAAATGACTAATGGGACGAGGAGTCTTTTTTAAACTGACTGACTGAACATGAGAATTCGCGGATGCTTGCATAAACGAGCCAACCTGCACTTACCTCTACCGGTACAGCCACTGTCAGTACCGCTTTTACAGGTAACGAAAATTCCGCGGGACCCGCTTACCTGGGTATGTGGCAATTAGATGCAGAATTGATCGTGAAGTACAGAGCTGATTCTGTAAATAGAAAAAGTTGTCCAAAAAACAATACAGTAAAATCAGAAATCAGAAGAGCGTGTTTCAGACACATGACAGTTCAAGCGAATTGACACCGTGGGAGTACCGAGCGAATACCGGCTGTCTTGGTCGTAGTTTAGCAAAAGCTGCTTCGACAATAAATCGTAACAATACCAAGAACGACATTCCCAGAAAACGATAAAAGAACGATTTCCCAAAAAAGTTGAAGACGAATGCTGAAAAGAAATGATAACAGTAGATAGCCCATCTCATTGAATCATTCATTTTCGTTCTACCTTTAGTTGCGGAAAGGTAGTAGTTTTAATATGAATAGAATCAATGAAATAGCACCTTCAACGACCATGGACCAAATTGCTCAGGGGTTGTTCAAGGCTACAAAAAGTGCACGTCAACTTACAGTGAGCAACAATGATGATTCTCCGACGGATCCTCAGACATGTGAAATAATTCAGAATTCTGGTAGTCAAGCAACCGATGCAAACAATGAATCCATACAATGTATAATTGAACATGATGTATTATGGTCTGAATTACAAAAAGAACTACGATCTTCAAAAGTTTTGACGAATGCATGTTTACAAGAAGCTGTACAACAATTTGTGGAGAAGAAGGAAGATCAATTAAAACGCTTGAAACGAAAGAAACAAATGCCATTTCGACGGATGCATTCCGATTCGATTATCGGACGAAGATTTTCACCGGCTCACGAACGACGGTTAGCACAAGAAGAAGAAGAAAAGAATCATCGTTCATCATCTTTAGATACTACCAATACAAGAGTTGTCAATAGTGGCAGCGATTATTCAGCGATCCGAGAAAACGATGATGATGAAGTATCAAGCGTCAGCGGAGAAAATCAAGAGCAAACAGCAGATAAGTTTGATTCCTTTGCTGTAGCTGCCAGTATTAGTGCCATGAAAGATTTACCAGTCTTTCCGTTACCAAGTATAAGTGCCTTGAAATCAATGTTACGATCAACTAGTAAGGAAGTTGAAATGCAAAAGGAAGCAGAGGCAGCTGCTGCAGCAAAGAAAGAAAATTTAGTTGAATTCCGTGAACGTATTCATAGAAGATTATCAATGGAAAAGTTAGATGAAAAAATGGCAACTATAAAATTAGCCTTGGCACCGGCTACGCTTAGTGAAGCTGCAGCAATAGATAGTGATGATGATAGCTATGATTGTGGAAATGGCCAATGGCGTAGTGACTATGAACGATCGCTGTATATGAAAAGTTTACTAACCGTGGCTGAATTCGAATCATCAAAAAGTTTATCAAGTTTCGGGTCATCTCAAGCATCATCAAGATGGAACTCCGAAGAAGACGACGATGACGATAAGAAGAACAACAAGAAAGAAACGATCCATGAAGATGAGAATGATGAAGATGATCTAATTTGTGATTTCCCATCAGAACCAAGAAGAACAAAAACAAGGAAATTTGTTCAAGATCATGCCTTTGCAGCATAAAACAAAAATAATTATATGAGGAAAAAAAAGAGAGATACAAAAAGAGAGAGAAACTACAGTAATGTTGGACATATTATCAAAAATAAATTGTATAGATTCAGGACTTGAACTTTTGTATATCATATGCAGTCTATACTTCTATTTATCTCTTTACCTTTATTCCTGGAACCCAACTGATTTTTTTTACTCCTCAAGGGAGGGTTGACATGTGGAGCTTGGTTGATTGTGTTGGCGGATATTATGATGATAAATCAACGCATGGTGTCATCATGTCAAAGAAGTGCCAAAAGTCAACTTGAATAAATGATGCACATGGTGCTATCATGTTAAAGAAGTGCCAAAAGTTGACAACAAATGATACAACATTAGCTAAATGAGAAAGTATTTTTCGAATTGTTCTGAACTAAGTAAATAGTGTCAAGACTTTTCAGGCTTGCAGTCTATTTTGTATGCTATTAAATTGAATTCTAGACTTTAAAGTGTCCCTTTTTCTGTGATGCCTATGGTAGTTTGTATAACAAAGACTTACGCAAAAGAGACTTTTGCAAGTGTCATGGCTCAGTGAGTTTTGTAAACGAAACTTCTTTCTCGGTGTCAAAAGTCAAATAATAGGAGTCCTCTAATGGTTTGGCGGGGGAAGAGCTGTGGAGGAACAATTTAAAATGCACATCACGATTACTGTAGTTAGTTATGCACGTGCACAATATAGATTTATTTTTAAAAGAAATCACTCCTACAAAGTAAGAGATTAAAAATTTGTAACCTCTACGCAGCCCTGTCTCACCATTGTTCTATAAAATGAGAGGGAAAAACATTGAACGTTCGCTATCAAGAAAGTGGCATTCTTCATCATTGTCAAAGAAAGTAAGTGTACATTCTAGTAAACAGTGAGTAAATGAGACTACAGTACTACCAGCATTATTATTATTATATTTTTTAAAAATATTGTTCACAGGGGGGGGGGACCTTTTTCTCTTTCAAGACCTAAAGTACTAAAACACTCCTCATATTTCATACTTGCTTATACTGTATGATTGGAGGATTGTCATGTTGTTTGAGAATCTGATTATAGATATGCATAGTTTATAGTTGTGATCGACATCTTATGACTACTGTTGACACCTGTTTCACGAATTTGCTTTTCTGAATGTCTGTTCTCTACTGTAGAGAACATTACAGGTTATCATTGGAAAATGTCCAAAATACTTTCAAGTCTAGGAAAAAATTTCTTTGTGAGTCCCGAACACCCATCTTCTTTTTCGAAATGGCCTCTTGGCTTCGTCTTTCACGATCAAATAATAACAAAAAAAGTAACCATTTGGTTCATTCTTTACTCTATAGTGACACCATTTGGTATCTTCTTTACCTGGTACTTTATTTAATTATCACATAACATTCAAAGTCTGTACTAACTGTAGAACATATGATTATTTTTTTGAATACTTTCCTCGTTAAAAGAATGTCAACCAGCAGAAACACCCCGCCCCAACACCTGAATTTTGAACATTTTTAAATATTTATAAATCACTTAAGTATTACATACTTCAATTCGACACTTTCTTTCAGAAATTTTCTGAGAATTAACCATTGTAAAATACAAGGAAAAGAACAAAAAAAAATTCCGTTCTTACAAAGACATCCGTTTCAGGTAGTAGAAGAAGTAGGATTTAGCGGTGGAGTCTATTGGATGGACCATAATGTAAAGGCGATTCTTCAATACCAGGTATTTTGCTCATACTAATTTTTTCAGAAAAAAGTACTGTAAAATCTAGTAGGACTACAGTATAGGAAATACTGCAATGCAATGCAAGCCTAGGTTTTGCGCGCCGGCAAGATTACTCCCAGTACTTTAATTATCTGCATCATAAAATGAAAGGTAAGAAAGTCAGTAGCTGCACTCTTAGGTAAAAGTTCCATATATTCAAGTTATTGAACTTATGGCAGGAAATATAATAAAAGATGTTGGTACAGTGAATGAATATTGCAATTTGACTACGAAACAATGTGTACGAAGTAATATTACGGATCCGAGCCAGCATAGCATGACTAACCCAAACAGGGGCTTTCCAGTTAGTAGTAGTTCAAGAAAAAAAGTGATGCTGGCGTGACGCGAACTTTAGCGAAGATACATTATACTACGCAGAGTGTGCAAAATCCATCAATACTGCATGCACATTTATGGGTGTTTCTCTGGTATGGTGTTCAATGGCCACGTACTCATACCTGTTCCTGTACAACTCAGAATTTTATTATACAGACGTGATCTGCCAGGTAAGTTTGGGAAAGTAAGATAATTGGGCCTTTTTGATTATGGTCGTAAAAGACCTTTTGTACCAAAGGACATCGATTCCCGAATGTAGAATTTGTTCCTTTATGGAGTATTAATACATTCAACAATGTATAATACATGGTAGATACAAAAAGGGTAGTTTGGATTTTTTAGCCACTACGTATTTTCGATCCTATCTGCATCGGATCTGTGGAGGGGCACATGACTGGGTCACACAATGGAAAAAACGCTTCGTAGAATCGTGTAGGATGCCTGGTATTCAAAAAGTACAGTACTTTAGAGTTAAGAGTATTATGTAACTGATGTAAGTCTTGGTTCATATCCATCGAATTCTTAAAAGACAAAACGATGTTTCTGTATCAAAAAATGCCCTAAGCATTTAGTGACGTAAGGTGGAATTTTACGTTATATGTCTTTTTGGTTTTGAATGATTCGTCAGTACTAAATTATTACTTTCAAAGTCAGTGTTCGGATCCAGTATTCACGGATATTTAAGTATTATTAGGTACAGTGTGAACTCGTTAAGAAATTGCAAACCCTAAATACTACTCTTCAAGGAGATATCTCTCTGTATTTGGACAGAAAGGAATTTATTTCTTAGTATGTTTCGAGTAAAACTATCGAGATTACTGTACATGAGTTAGTTTGAGTTTCTGGAGAACTAAAACTGTTCTTGTCGCATCGTCCGGAGAAACTTCATTCCTCACTGATAGTTCGGGGTTTTGTTATTCTTGTACGGGAGGCTACAATTGAGATCTGTAGAACGGACCAGAAGGAGGGTAAGAAAATCACAAGGATATCGAAACGGTACTCACGGGAAATCCAATTTGTTTTCAATTGAGAAATAACTTTGTTGATTGACTACGATACGGCAGCTGCAATAAACACTATCCGTCTTGTCCTACCGGTGTATATTTTAGTGTGTGCGTTGTGAAACTCGCGATTCTATATATAAAGGTCGTGTTGTACTATTTTACATGTGCAATTAATTTTGTACGACAAGACACATCTCGTTTTTTGTTTTAAAGATTGTTTGACACGTCTACTCTTGTGAAGTGTTGCACAAGGCAAGGCAAAAGCAAAGCAAGCAGTATAAGACAAGAAAGTGAATGAAGTTTGAAATCGTGTGGTGATTCATTCTGTTCTCTTTTTTTCTTTTCCTTCAATTTTGCTTGTTTGCCGTAAAATAGAAAAGAAGAAGCGAACACTTGAACAACGTCAGCAAAAAGTGTTTTACGATTAGCGCCATTGTAGACTCGTATTTTCGAAACTATCTACTGTACGTATACTAACTAATATACTGCAATATGAATCGAATATCAAGTATATCAAGTATAGCATCCTTGTCGGAATTGATTCTACCAGGGAAATCAGAACAACAGCACCAGCAGTCTTCTTCTGCTGGACCATTTACATTCTCGACACCCGTGCTGTTGGACACTGCAACTCATAATAACTCTTCGGCCGTCTTTGTAGAAGATTCTTTATTATTTCAAGAATTGAAAGAACATTTAAAAGTGAATAAATGCACGACAAGTGCAAGTGTGTCAGCAGAAACACAAAAGTTTTTGAAATTACATCGAGAATCGTTGGACAATAGCAACACTACTGGACAAAGTGGGAGTCGTCGTCGTAATCGTCGTCGTGCTTCGGATGGGAATATTTATCCATTGCAAAAACAAAATCAACAACAATCGGTAGATAAATCGAGTGTTTCCAGATTACGAGCTGTTTCCATGGGCTTTACAAGACGATTATCAAGTGCATTTTCGACAGCATCATCAACAAGTAATACAGATTTATTATCCGATAGTCATCATTCCTCTGGTACAGCCATGTCATTTTTGGGTGGCAACAAAAACACTAATTCATCATCGAATCATGCGGCAAACAATTTAGCAACTGGAGACTGTGAAGAAGAGTATGATACATCGCCTCCTGTTCATCATAATCATCATCATCAGTATGAATCATACTACAACAATTCTTCCTTGTCTTCCAATGAAACTCATCCACCTTTTTCATCGCGACAAACAAGACGTAGTACCATGGATACCATTGCATCTACAACTACCGTAGAGGGAGAGGACAACAATAATGAGTCGTCTACTACAAATACGGATGCTGATGGAGTCCCTCGTCGTCAAAGTTGTTTAGCAAGATTACCTTCACAGGATCGTGTTGTGTTGACGGAAGATCCATTAAATCCTAATGTTTCTAAAATATTAGGAAATACATTGGCATATGAAACAAGAACACTTGCAACAACAACCATGAATAAGGATCAACAACAACAACACATTGAAAAGAAAGGTACTCATGAGATGGAGCATACTTATTATAATTATAATGGACATGGTAATGATCATCAACAACAGGAACAAGAATCAGAGCCACAACAGGAACAAGAAGTACCAATGAGACGAAGGACTCGACGTCGTGGTAGTTGTGTTACAACCATGTTCCAACAAAAACCACCTGAATTTCCATCCGATAGTAATATTAGTACTACTCCTGAGTATTTGGCACCACCATCACCACAGCAGCAGCAACAACAACAACAACAACAACAAGCAGAAGAACCGGTAAATAATGATTGTAGTCCAAGACCAAGAAGACGAACTGTACGTCGTGGCAGTTGTGTGACTACCATGTTGCAACAACAGGCACCACAATTTCCATCTGACTATAATCATGCCACTGCTGCTGTCGATAGTGCTGTTGCCAACGATTCGTATGCGGCTGTCGTGGAGCAACAACAACAAGAAGAAGCACAACAACAGCAGCAGCAGCAGTGGGACCAAATAGGTTTTGCAGAAACAGTACCAGGTCGCCACGATGAACAAGATTCAGAAGGACATCAACTACAACAAATGCAGCAAGAGACAGTATCCTCACCATCACAATCTTCAAACTATAGTCTTTCGGTAGATCATATTCCATCTATTGCTTCTTTAGAAGAATACCAAGGACCACCACCACCAGAGAAGAAACAGCTGCAAGAGGAAGATGACATTATGCCACCAAGACAAAGTCGAAGGACATTTCGTCGTGGAAGTTGTGTCACTACCATGTTACAACAACATCCACCACAATTTCCATCCATGGCAGTAGCATCAGCATCACCACCTTGTACAAAATACTATCCTCCAATTACTACTACTACTACTACTACGGATAGTGATACTGATCTTGCCAGTGCAGAAAGTAAGGAATCCAATCTTCATGAAGACAAGGAACAGCCATGGCAAATGCGGCATTCACATCAACAGCAAGAAGAAGAAGAAGAAGAAGAACGGCAGGCATTATATCCTTCCTATTCTTCGACTTCTCCTGAACCATCCCAACAGCAAGATCAACCATCACCATCACCACCACGGAGTAGAGTAAGACGTCGTGGAAGTTGTGTAACATCCATGATGCATCAACAACCACCAGTTATTACAAAAGATTGTAATAAACCTCTTGTGGAAACTCTATCCTTGGTTCCTGCTACTCTTGATGATTATCAACCACCACCACCGCAAGAAGAACAAGAACACAACAACAACAAGAACAACAAGACACCATCTCATGTAAGAGGACGACGAGCTGTACGTCGTGGTAGTCATGTGGGTAGTTACGTCCCACCTACAAAGAGTGAAGAGCGTGATTCAATTTTTGTCTTGACACAAGATCAATTGGGTGAATTATTGGTTGATTTTGGTGATGATTGTGTTTCCGATTCGGATGATGATGGTAGTAAATGCACGTGCAATGGTAATGACGACCCTGTACTTGAAGAAGAAGAAGACAAGAAGGAGGATGAAAAAAGTACACTGATAAATGATGAGAGAGATGACGATGATTTGATATGTGGATTCCCTTCCAGAACAAGGAAAAGCAATACCGTCAATTTCAAGAATGATCATGCATTTGCAGCATAACAAAAATACAATGTGAAATTAAAAAAACACATGAGATGAAAAGCAAAGAATATAGCAAAGATAGTAAACGAGAAACAAGAACGAAAGATAAGAAAAAGAGATAGAAAGCGAGATAGAGAGAACAAACAAGAGAAAGGCTTTGCACGCCTAATATGTATACTTTGACACCATTTTTTGTAAACTTGTATTAAGAAAGAGCTTTGGTTGTATACATTCAACACTGTGTTTTTTTTTCTTCTTCTTTTTCCTTCAAATGATGATCATACAAAACAAACCCCTGGATATAAGATATTGCCGTGAGTACAAATCATGTAACGGTCAGATAGAATCACATGTGGAACTAACTCTTCCAAGCTTCATGACACAATAACAACACCTACGTTACACACCAGTTACTTGTTGGTTCTCGTTTGTGATTCCAAGAAGAGCTATTTTGTTCTACTCAAATAGTTTGACTTCGCCAACATTTCTGTCTTGAACTTTTGTCCTGTGTACTGCATAATGCCATCGATCACCAATATTCTTTCTGGCCTTCATTCATTCATCAAACGTTGTCATCATGGTTTCAATGTTTTACTTTTTGACTCAACTGTTTTACCCTCTCTCTTTTGTAATTTTTGACGACGACCATGATACTGCCTTTCATGGTCTACACTCGTTAAATGGTCACTATCCCTAGAGGTCACTCGGAAACGAGCAAGAAAAACAGGATTAGAGTCATTTTCGGTGTAATTTTTGTCGCATCTTGGTCTTGGCGGGTACGTGCACGCAGGGAAAAACCGACGGCATATATGCGTGTAGAAAATGACCAAACTGAAACCATGAGAAGCCAAATTCACAACTGCAGATTTCGAAAGAAAAAGAAACAACACAACGCTCATGAAGTCTATGGAGATAAATGAAATTTCTATCAAAGTTTAGTCGAGCATTCTAAAATTTTAAATGATCAGAAAATTTTGTGTATTTTGTATGACCATTGTTTTTCTCAGCATTTCAGAACATGTGTAGAGCAGCTTTCTGTATAATTCTTCTATTTTTCGAGTGCTGTATTCACTGTCGCTTCTAAAGACTATATATCATATCTAAAGATCGAACCCATTCTAGATTTTCCATCCTCCATAAAAATAGGAGAAACGTTTCTTTGAAAGTGCTCTTGAGTATTTGTGTTTTGATTCGAGAGATCTTGGGTCATATCAACAGGTTGGAGTCTATCACTAGACGTAGCATTCAGTTCGCTTCTGAAGGAGTAGACAAATTGAATATCCCATTTATTGAGATTTGTTTGGAAAACAGATGCTCTTGCTGTCATTGCGCCTACCAATAGTAAGAGCATTGTAAGGTGGGAGATGAGTGTCATCTTGGTGTTAAGAAGTAGAGTAAAATCTATTTTGTTCAGGAATCAATCAAAATGCCTTTCTTGGAGGGTTGTGTCCTATAGACCTTTGTTACTGTTGATCTTGAGGAAGTCGTTTGGTGCAGTTTTGATTTGTGAAATGAGAGAGAGTCCTATAGTGTTCTGGACCTGTTGTTTCGTTTTTCTTTGTTCTAATGCTACCGAGTAATATTTCTACTACAAAAAGCAAGAGAGATGTCGTGCGAACTGTCGTACTTGGTTCTTAAATAATTACGACATCTTTTTGAATGTCTCTCCAGCTGAAGTAAAAGTACAGTGCCTTTTACTGATACCAGAGGCTGAACTAGTCCGGAGTTCCTGCTAGAAATAGCACCTGGTGTCTGGTACATCATGTACCGTTAAATACAACTTGTATTTACCTTTTCTGGGATTTCGGGTCATCTTCGTTCAAATTTATATAGCTTCAGGCATCAGAGTACCTGGTATACCAGGTACGGAGTAAATAATTTTGAAAAGCCTTGGAACCACTACGATGCATGAGTATGCATCATCCCACTAATGTTCAATGACAACGTTGATCCTCTTGACCAATCATTACAGGTATCAGGGAGTTGTCTGAAAATCGAAATTTTTTTGTACTGTCCTAAGGATTAATCGGAACTGGTGAAATAAAACTTCCTGAGAAATCTTTTGTACAGTAGTAGTACCTGGTACCTGCATTTCCAGTTTTTCCTAAATCTTTTTAGTAAGCTACCAGGTACCTTACTACCGTACCTGGTACCTGGTACACTAACTCAGATAAAGAACAACTGGTACCTTGGTACAAGGTTTAGTAAAGAATAAACAGTAGTACAGTACCTGTACGGCCAAGACTCCGGTTGATCTGCGTAATTCCACGTAAATTTCGATTTTCAGACAACTCCCAGGTAGGAGTATCATTATTTATTTTCTTTATTTCAAGACTAGCAGGTGTTAAAATACAGTACATTATACAGGATAGAGAAGAATCCCTTTGTTTTGAGCACCATGTTCAAACGTGGTTTACATGCGCTCCGTAGCATAATGAATTAGACACCTCATCTACTACTATATGCGTACGTTTGCCTTTTTAAGTACAGTATTACTGTATCTTTATTGACAAGAATAGTAAATAAATCCCCCAAAAGTATATTTACTGTACAGTACATGGTAAATGTCAATTGGACTGGTATTTAGACTTTATCCTAGATTATTATTTTTTTTCGGATGCAATGACCTCGTTTTGTTACTGGCATTTATTCTTACAGTACCTGATACAGTATTTTAAATCCAGAAAACGAGGTCATAAGGTGTTAAGAGTACATTCAAGCAAAGTGTACCTAGTAATTCAGGAGGCCTATTAGGCAAATAATGTGGAGCCTCGTCTGAACGGAAGTCTCTGAAAAGAAAGAAGTATACTCCAACAAGATTGCGCCGGAAGTGTACACTGTAAATTTC
>WKLE02001996.1:0-19749 GCA_014885115.2 Asterionellopsis glacialis | reverse complement strand
ATCATGTACAAATCATAAAATTCTTCCCTCCGTTACCGCGTCTCTCAACTCGTAAAACTGCCTCATTTCATAACTCTCTTCATGTTTTGACCGACAGCAACGCAACGAAAGAACACCGCAAGCCACCTGTCCCACAAAACTGAAATCCAACAAGATCTGCTTGAGGGGCTATAAAGTTTGGAAAATGGGATAGATTGGGAAATTAATTGAAGATCCCACAAACGAAAAAGAATCATTCTCTACAAACGACTAACTACAAGATAACCTGCAAACGAAAAGTAGCAGAATGTCTGTTCCTGCGTCAACTCATCCAAGTAGCCTAGTGGATGATGGAGAGAACGAGAACCATAGTGAACACCACAATTATTGTCTTCCAAAGCCAGAGAAACATTTGGTAGTACAGATTGCACGGAATAACATAATTGGTCAATGTTTAAATGAAGCACTTCACGAATTACAAATGATGGATAAAGAAGAATCAAAAATAAAAACAGGTAAACAGCATCATCATGAAGATTCCTCATCAAGAACATCCGATAATGATGATAAGAGTGAAAAGAAAGATGATGAATCACAGGCAAGTCCTAATAACGAGGATGATGATAATGATGATGATGATGGTAGAAAAGAAGACCATCCAAGTACACAACCCTTAACGGCAGAAATGTCAGAACAAATTCTTCATTCATTTGGTGAGGCTGTGTCCAATACACAATGGGAAAAACAACCATCTGTACTTGCACGAGGTACATTAAAACGTTATACACATTATAATACAAATTGGCAAATCGTTGTAGATGATATGAAATTACGACCTCGAACACTAATGGGTGAACATTATCCGAAACGTCGACGATTATGTGATCGTCCAACCCTATGGGACACGACAACCAAAACCAAAACCAAAACAATAGTGTCCAGTACAACGAAAGAAACTGATGAAAGTGATATTGTTGAAATTGATGGACCTACACAAGTACTAGCTTATGATGATACCTAAATGAATGCTGAATATGCATACAATGCCAAGAATTTGAAACAGCTTGAGGATACACAGGGAAGCACTGGGAATAATAGTTTAACAATGAACATCAATCATCGGTCATTTTTTGAAATATAAAGAAATTTGATTTTTCTGCAACGTCCAGCTCTTGAGTCGTCGTCCCATTGCTTCGATGGGTGTCTCGATTGGCAACGATACCTTAGAGGATTCGGAATTTACAGTAGCTCACCATCCAACTAATTTGAGATGGGAGACCATGAATTGTACATGGCAAATCACAAAAGAAACCTTTACAATATAACTCAAAGTGTGCAAGAGTGTTTACCATTACCGTAATTTAATAGATTTGGTATTTGAAAATCAATCGTGTACAATGTCAGATTTACTGAAATCTTTGTACAGCTCGAAAATATTTGGACAAGTGTGACGATACGTGCTCAGTTATAATCCACACCGTGGTGAAGTGACTTGTTGCGGTATTTTGTGCTATTCCAGAAGGTTTATTCTATACTCCACAAGATGTCGAATCTTACAAACCCATTTGGCACCTTCTGAACCCGCAAGGTCATTGTCCTCACATCTCAGTCAAACCCAAAAAAGATTCTAATGGGAATGTGAAATGCAGCAAAAAGCGACAACTATGGCTTGAGTGATATTTTCTCTGATTCTGAAATGAAGGATTTTTAGAGAATGGCATTGACAGCTGGACTAGACGCAGAACAACAGTTTTCAGAAACTGTCAAAGAGAATCTTGCCAAGTGTCCAGAATCATCTTTGAGTGAAAGCCAACAGGACGAAATTCAATTTCCTTTAGTTTTCAATTTCCTTTAGTTCCCAATTCCAAATGTCGATCCTATCTCAAAGGGCACGATGCCACAGAGGATAAAATGACTTTGTACTGGAGCATAGTTCGAATAAAATGAGAAGCACGGAAAAATGGAAAATCCCGATACCCCCAGTACATATTATTCGATACATTCTACATATTTTTTTTAATGATTGTGTATTGAATGAAAGCGTTTGTCTGTATCCGTTTTCTCAAAATTCCCGGATCCTCCAGGTACAGAATGCCTTGCCGAAGCTTACATCAAAAACTAATAATTTCCAAAAAATAGATCCCAAGTTATATGTTTCATGTTAATCATGTGTTACAATATTATATATGCCATGCTTTTAATGAGACGGGCGTACAATACCCGTGTGTAAATGTGTTTGTATAATAATATTAGTGGATTTGGCATTCGTTGATATCGAAATCTTTATAATCTCAAAGCTCTGCTTTTCTTTAATCTGCCAAGTCGGATGACGACGAATCACTTCCACCAGAATCTTCAGCTACCATAGAATCAACACTATCACCGCTCTGGTACTCCGAATCTGCAGGTGGACGGAAACCATCACCTAGATGTGATCCCGTCGAAGGGAGTGCTGGGTTCAATGCTCTACTTTGCGACCTCTGCTGTTGTTGCATCCTATTGAGAGCCATCACACGTGCTGCTGTAAACGGTTCGTAAGGTGCATCTTTCAATGATCCTGTATCAGATCCATCACTACGATCAGATGCTGAATCGTCCAATGAAACATCGTCTGACTCGGAATCGACATCTGAGTTCGACGCTGATGAACGGCCCGGATCAGCTTCCGGATCTCCATCGTCACCCGCAGCAGCTGCCGCGGCTGCTGCTGCAGCAGATCCTACGGGGATTGGTCCACCTGCACCTCCAGCAGCAGCAGCTGATGCTGCCGTTGCCGAAGTAGTTCCAGGGTCAATTACAATATCCAGTGGGTTTCCACTTACAGGCATCCCTGCCAATGCAGCTGCATGGTGCATTTGCAACAGATGCATGGCTGAATCAGGGCCTGAAAACAAAATTGGTGATGGCGATCTCGTCAACAAGTGGTGATGAGCCAATGCGTCCGAATAAGATTCTCCAACCACTGGCCCTCCTGGTTGATCTTGCAAATGTTGGCGGACGAAACCGCCGGTCCCATGAGCTTGAAGAGCGATGTTTTGTGGTGATGCTGACATATTAAGACTAGGCGGTGGTGGAGACGATGCACGCCCAACCCCAACACGTTCGGCCGCGGCAGACGCAGCATGTGGATCAATAGCAACATGATCAAATTTACTTCGGAGTGATGCTCGCGCAGCTGCCTCGAGGAATTCGCGAGCATGTGCTGAATTTTCGGGATCTTCCGTATTCTTGCTTGTTGCAGAATTTTCAGATGGTGGTTTCTTTGAATTCTCAGAAAAGGGTGGCATTTCTGAAGATGATATTGAATTTGGTCTTCCCTGGTTGCCATCCTTCTCTTCTAAATCATCCACAGATGATACGGATGACATACGACGACGTAAACGACGTTCGCGTTCCTTTTCATTGGCAAGAGCAGCAAGTTCTCGTGCCTAATTCAGGGTGTTCCAAAAAATACATTGAACAGGAGAGACGATGAATATGTGTGAGAAAATTATTCAAGAAGTATCCTCGTGTTTCACGTTGCCGAATGACACGAAGCGGACAAACAATACTTTATGACGCACCTCTCTTCTACTTTGAGACGTATCACCTCCGGTATGTCCTCCAAATGCAGTAGATGAGGATGTTACTAAAAGTAATTTTTCCAAACAATTACATAATTTGTGCGTTTGGGTGTAGTACCTTTCAGGACTAACTAATACCTCGGCCAATCGTTGAATGGTAAATGGTGGTCCCTCGTTATTCGCAGAAGCAGATTTGAGATACTTGACACGTTTCTTTTTGGACATTTGCCTACTGCTGCTGCTGGTGGTATTATTATTATTGGGTTGATGATGGTGGCCCCGTTGATGCCGTTGAGAAGAAGATGATGATGGATTCATGTTAGTATCACTTTCATCATTGTTATGCTTAGATGATGGGGTACTATTTGGATGAGGTGTTGAATGAGAATCTTTCGATGCCATCATCATACCACTGCCACTACTGGAAGATCGTCCTTCATTTTCCATTTCATCATCCGTTTCACCCAGCAAGGCTAATAAACGTTTCCGACGTTGTTGAAATACACCTTCAGGAGATAACTTTAATGCATATTGCGAAGGCGACCCTGCTACTGCCTTGCTACTGTTATTATTACTTCCTCCTGGATTATTCCCCTTGTTACTTCCATGGCCACTTGTTGTAGGACCATTGTTATTATTGTTCGTATTGGATGCTCCATTTGTCACCGATGATGAATGATTGGGAGCAGTACTTTGTTGTTGTTGTTGTTGCTGCTGCTGCTGTTCTACAGTAGCATTACGTCTTAATTCTGCAGGACTTAATTTGTATCCACCTCTGTATTTATAAAAATGATCCAGAACAAGTCCAAGTGCTACCCGTGTTGCCTCTCGCAATGTTTTAAATCGTGGTTGTGCTGCCTCACGTTGTGTATAGGATGAAACACCGGAAGATGTTTTTTGGATGGTCACCTTTTTACGTAATTGTTCTCGACGTTCACCCACACTTAATTCTGAATTGGTTGTGGCCGATGTACCCTCCGAATCACATTCGTATTGTGTAGAATCATCCGGTTCGGATCCGGATGTACGTCCAGATCCAACGGATCCTGTGGAAAACATACTGGATGTGGTGGAAGACGATGTGGTCCGTATAAGGAATAATGGACGTTTCCGTCCACCCGTTACTTGGGATGCAGGTGATTTTGTACCAGACTCGGCACCATATCGTCTACGTCCTATAGATGAATGTAATCCATTCCTTCGTTTTTTACGAGGTGGTACAGTGCTATGGAGTGGTGATGATGATGACGACGACGCTGCTGCTGCGGGTGCCGGTTGATGTTGTTGGGATTGAGGCAGTTGTTGTTGCTGTTGCTGCTGGCTCTGATGATATGGCGAGGCGGCAGGCGATGGTGCTGGTGTTGGAGGTTGATTTGGTGATGCAGTTGTCGTTGGATTATAAGTTGTTGACGGTGCGGTTGTTGGTGGTGGTGTTGCCGTAGTAGTAGATGGAGCAGCAGGAGAAGCTGTAAGAGCCGCAGCAGGTACAGGTGGTGTTGTTGGTGGGTGTTGCTGGTGTTGCGATTGCTGCTGGTGTTGTTGCTGTTGTTGTTGTTTGCTAGTACTTTTCTCTGTATTGCGATGAGCCGTAGTAAAATGTCTCGCCTTGTTGGAAGAGATAGCAGTTGCCGTTGAACCACCTGATTCAGATTGTGAAGATGACATTATTTCTGCAAGTGGCAAATGTGGTGTATTCCAAGATAACCATGAACAATTCCCTGATCGTGCCACAACCATTAAAATTTTACGTAGATCAGATGGAAGAGGATCACCTGGATGAATTAATTCTTCCAAATCTTGCTGTTGTTGTTGTTGTTGTTGTTGTTGTTCATGGAGTTGTTGCTGGTTATGATGCTGATGTTGGTGCTGCTGCTGCTGTTGATAAAGGTGTTGTTGGGCCTGTTGATTATGTTGTTGGTGCTGTAGACTATGAGGATGTTGATGATGAAGCAAATGTTGTTGCAAATGTTGATGTTGTATATGCTGCTGCTGCTGTTGATGATGTTGGTGTACCTGCTGTAATTGAGGATGTAAGACTACCCCGGTAGCAGCGGAGGCAGAGGCACTTGCTTTATTCTGCATTGATTTGTTGTTTGCACTGCTGTTGCTTGCATTATTGAAAGGCCTTTGAGGAGCAGACCCATCCCCATTCGGCATCATGGGAGGTGGTGACACAGATTGCTTTGAATTAGCGTTACTGACAGCACTGTCGCTGCTGGGATTATTCTCATTATTATTAGCGTTTGTACCACTGCCCGTGTTATTGCCAGAACTGTTGCTGGTATTGCTTGAATTATTATTGGAAGATGACGCGGGAGTAGCCGTAGCCACTTGAGACATCATTGCTATTGCAGGAGTACTCATACACAATCTCTACAAAACTTGAAAATAACAATGTAGGTTGTGTTCAGCGACAGAGTCCCTTGACCAAACTGAAAAAGTTCCGCGTAACTCAATTGTACTTTAAATGCCTCCACAGAATTAAATTATGGGACTAACTCACTATGCACGGGACGGAGCACCAAGGTATATTATTTATCAAAGCTCCTTTCTAAAGAGACCTTACCAAAACGAAAACTACCTCTATGATGTCAGCTTTTTGTCGAAAGTAGATTACAGCCACAAGTCTTTGTGTCACACTGTACTTTGTCTCGCAGTCGTGATCGAGTTGCTACTGGTTTAACGCCTTCCAGTCTGCCGCTGCAGCACTGGTGCCCTTACTTACCCCTTGCTTTTTCTGCTTCAACAACGTACACTCTCTCCTCGGAGCTACAGAAAAAGTACCGTTCCGCAGTAGCATGTAGCCTGCGGTACTGGTATTTTGTTCGAGTAGACCTGCCGCACTCCAAACTCTTGTGACGCCTTTTTAGCTCGCACCAACAGCAAGTGGTCGGCGGGGGCATGCTAATGTCGACGCGCTGGAAAACATTCTGCTTTTTCACCCTTTGCGTTCCTACCATGTATTTACCAGTAGGTACTGACCATTTCATTACCAGAGGTACCCCCAGGTACACAGGTAGGCTAACAGCTACCTGGTACAGTGCAAGGTACGGGTATTTCATAGGTAGCGGCTGGTACCCCAGGTCTAATGATGAAACGTTACAGGTACCCAGGTACTAGTACCTAGCACGCTGATAAACTAACAACTGTATCGGCGGACACAATCATTACATAACACGTAGGTTGTACTACTTACACTACATTATTTTCAACGCCAATCTTAGTTTGCATTCGTCTATTCTACTTTATCATCTGGAATACTTGCGATCTGTTTAGAATAGATGATTCAAGTTCTGGACAATATTCTCTACACACTTATCAAGAAAAGTGAAATCAATTTTCATTATAATATAATGTGTACAATAAAGACTACAATGGATTACGAGTAATGATGTAAGTAGTGATTCAGATATTACGGATTGGGTTAGTATCATAATAAAGTATGTTGAATCAAATTATTGTTGTCCAATCAGCGATAAGGATTGAAAATTGTGATTTCTTGACATCACAAATACGTCATCCCATAAATAATCATACACCTATCTACTTCCAACCACAACGAAAGAAACTCTACCGTACCAGGTACAGACTACAGCAGGGCTCATGCACGTACTGTGACCTTACGATGGTACCCAGTACGAACAGAGTAGAATATTTTTTATTATTTTTTGGGCAGCACAAAGCATGTGGTTTCTCCACTGGTTTCTCCACTGGTTTCTCCAGACGTGTGTGTCTCATCACAATTTTAATTTAGTCTTGGATCTCACATGTCGTTTTCAGATTACCAGGTACAACCTTGATGCAGCAGTCAGTCAGTGCAGTATTGAATTCCTTGTTCTTGAAAGCGTCACTTTGAAAGCTAAAGCGTACTTCTCTAATGTATCAAAAGTCCGCACATAAAGACTGATAAAAGAAAAAGAGATACCGATATTGTGCAGACGAAAGAACACAACAATATAAAAGTATGAATTTAGAACATATTCCAAACGAAATTATACATCATATAGTCTCCTTCGGTGGCGTTGATGTAGCTTTGAATCTTGGTAGTGTTTCGCATTTTTTCCGACAGACATTACTGATCGAAAAAGGCGATGAAGGCAAGGCACAACAAAAGCTCTGGAAAGATTTCGTAAGGTCGTATTACGGTACAACCTTTGTACCTTCAGGAACTACCAGTGCTTGGTATTCACTTTTTCAACAGCTTTGGCTGAAAAAGGTAACACCTCTGTGCCAAACATCCAATTGTAAGGAAAAATTATACGGGATACGTGGACAATCATGGCGTGTTAGGCACCATCCACTTTTTACTAGAGAGGATTATCCACCAAAGTACCTTGACAGGATTGCATGCAACAACTTGATGAAAAGTGATTGTTCATTACCAGTCAAGTGCTGGAAATGTGATAAGTCATCGTGGGTTACATTTATAAATCGGGATAAGATGAACGACCACGTATACACTCACTGGGTTTACTTGCCTTCCCCAGAACTTGATGCTACAGGATGGACATTGACAAAAGTTGCAGCATCGGTACAAGATCCTTCAGAGGGGTATGAAAAGTATCTGTATGACGGATACGCATGGAAAAAAGACACGACAACACAAGCAACCGCTATTCAAATTCCTGGTGACCATAGGTTCACTGGAGAAACAATCTGCCCGCGCATTAGAAGTTAGGCTAGGAAACAACATCTCTTGGTTAATTCAAAATGGTGTTAAATCCCAAAGTTTTTGAACAAATTTTGAATTTCATAATAGGACCAGTGGTTGATTAATCTTTCTTAGTTTGTTTTACCTTAATTCTAAACTTCTACTTTTCTCCCGACCAAAATCATTGACACTAAACTGACTTTTGATTTTTTGTTTTAGAATCCGTTCAAGGCATAAAGGTAAGAACTTCATCGACTCCCTTTTTTCTTGTTTTAGGAATTGCATCACCAAGACCACCACTAGCAAACCCATACCAAATAACACCTGCAACCTTTTCTTTTTCAGTATCAATACCACAAATTTTAGCAAACTCAGGTGTGCGTTGGATAGGTCCATCTGTCCATTTAGATCCAATACCCTCACTCCACATGCTCAACATGAAGTTCTCGACGGCACAGCACACACTTTTAAAATCTTCCCTCTGTGCCCAATTGTCTTCTTTACGTCTTGCGTAGGTAACAACACACCAACCTGGAATTTTCGTCCAACGTTGGAATGATCCTTCATCACCGTCTACTTTGCGTTTAAATTCAGCAAGTTCGGCTATAGTTTCTGGTCCTAAACGTACAAATCTCCACGGCTCAGTTAGACGACGGTTAGGTGCAGCAATGGCACATTCAATAGCACGACGAAGTACGGCATCATCCACAGGTGTTTCATCGAACCTATCAACTGTACGACGAGATTGAATGATACCTTGAAAGACAGATGCAGATGCCTTGGCAGCCTCAGCAGCTTCGGAATACCAAGGTAAAAATTCATCAAAACTAATTTGACCAGACCCATCTGAATCCAAATATTTAAACAGTGCCTCTGCCTCTTCTTGTGATGCATCGATATCCAGTGCTTGAAGCATATCACCTAAATCTGGTAATCCAAGTTTTTTCGTCCCATCCTTTTCCTCCGTCACAAGAGAAAAAAACACCTCACGTGCATGTTCTTGTTCAGCTGTTAATTGCTGTTGTTGCTCTGTAGAAGACATTTGCAAGAATGTCGTTGAGGATAGTTTGGTTTTCATAATATTATCCTTCCGAGAAACATGGTGATGTTGTTGGGGTTGGTGCATGCGAAAAGCATAGCAGCGAGAGATTAAGAGAACTAGTGATAAAATACTTGGAAATCGTACCATCGTACTCTTCGTCAACATGGTTTCTATCACACAGCAGAAAAGAAAATCAGATGATGATGCAAAGAAGACTGAACGATACTAACAGTAAGTACTCGTAATGTTAATACAGTATAAAATTAAAACAATGGGGGAACTCCAAAAAGAGCGAGATGCGAACTTGTCGCGATGTCAGAAAAGAAAATCTAAGATCCAAGATCGCCCATCAGCAACATACCGGTACATCAAGGTAGCGCAGGCAGACGGAACCTCCAAAAATAATGGGCTAAATGATAAATTCTTGGATTCGGACGCTCCCACTCATATATTTTGCCTCACCTCTCTACAGGAAGAGAATATACGCCCACCGCTCCTGTCCGCCGCCTGTGAGAGACACCCAGATCCATTCGGATTTCAATATTTTAGGCCTCTCTCTAGAGTAGAGAGAGAGAGCCCTGTAATCGTACTCAGGTATCTTTGTCATTTAATCTTTTTAAAAAGTAGACAAGGCAACTCCTCTAATGACGTGTGGATGAAGTTGGCGAACCACTAAATTGCTTGGGTCTAAACATTAGCACTGAAACCAGGGTGCTGTATGCAGGGTGATCTATGGTACTACCTAAAGCTGCCAAGGAAAAGATGGAAGAAGGAACAAAGTAATGACAATTTCCGACCCAAGAAAAACGGTTCCATATTTGTGGTTGTTTTTGCATAAAACTGTGATAACATGTTTTTAAAAGAATTTACAAATAAAGTTTGCTACGAATTATGAAGTTGAGTGAATGCTCGTAATTCTGCTCTTCTTTCACTTCTTTTGGTAGAGCACGACACAAGCATACATCTGAAAATGTTGACTAAAAACCAGCATTTCACTGCCAGCATATTAGACCCTTCTGCTTCTTTGCAGAAACTCCTTCATGTTGATACTTTTGTTCCTGATTCATCTCGATCGTGAAAAATTGGTACAATATCCTTGTATCTGTCCAACATATGTTCCATATCATCATCATTAAATGATGGCACTTCATTTTTGTCACGTAACATTGACGAAATACCATCCAACAAATCAAGATCACCCGGTGGCAATACAGCTGTAACACCAGGTTGATTCAATGACCATAAAATTAATTTATTTAATTCCTCGGGATCATCTTCAGGTTCATACCAACATGTAGGATGTTTCTTGCTAGTATATACAGGATAATGTATCATTTCTTGTCGTTTCCATTCAGGTATATGATGCAAACTACCAGCTTTTGGTACAATAATTGGATTACCTGTTTCATTTGTTAAACGACCACGTGCACCAGCCTTCAAAGCAATAACACCTACACCATTTTCTATTGCTGCGTTTAATACATCTTTACCTATATTGCCATAATGATAGGAGACAAAATTGATAGGAAACATACATGTATCAACTAAACCAGTTTGAATCATTTGTACAGCCATAGATTCTGAATGTGCACTAAAGCCTATTGCCTTGATAAGCCCATCTTTTTTTGCTTGTTGAAATGTTTCCATTGCGCCACCCTCACCTAATATTTCATCAATATCATTTTGCGTACTTATAGAATGAAATTGATATAAATCCAAATGATCTGTTTGTAATGCACGAAGTGTATTATGTAAATCGATGTTAGATCCTTTAGCATCACGATACATTGTTTTTGCTGCTAAAAATACACCATCCCGGTATGGCTTTAATGCTGGTCCTAAACGATTTTGCGCAACACCATCACCATATTCTGGTGCAACATCAAAATATGCAATACCTAAATCAATTGCTGCATGACGTACAGCTTCATTTGCAATGTGTTGATCTGTTGGATCAGCTAATCTAGCAAGTGCAACAGATGGAAATCCTAATACAGGTAATGTAACATTACGACCATTGCGTGTACCAAATGGACGTCTTGGATAAGTTGGAAGAGACGGGAGGGGTTTAGTGTCATCCGACATTATCATCCACCCCACTAAGAGTTTTGTTGATTGATAATTCTGATTTGGGCCGATAGTGACAACGGACAGTGAACAAAGCAAGCAGATGGAGAGCAATGTCAGAACAATTTCTGTGTAGGACTTCTTCGTTGATGATTTTTTTTCTGCTGCTGTTTCTTCTTCTGCGAAGATTTGTTCGTTGTCGGTGTTCTGTGTTTCGATGCTGCCGTAGTTGGTGCCCATGGTGGCGTGCTGGCGAATTTTGAAATTGATTTCGATTTAGATTGCTGCTGCAGATGTCAAAAAAAAATAATGGTGATGGATTGGCGCAATGTCAAATGGTGCGCGCGTGTTTTGTCAAATTGTCCGAGACAACAAAAATACGTTTCCGTTCGAAAAAGCTTTGTAAGATGTATTATTATAATATGTGTTTAATTTATAAATACGAGTTTAGCGCACGACAAGGACACTGACAAAACACATGACATAAAGCGTGTTTTTCATAATATCATACGTGCAGCCATACATAAGTTCTGAAAAACTCGATGTGATGGAAAAAACACGCATGCCTTCATGGCAGGACGAACCAAAGCTATGTAAGCGCAACTGGTGTATCACTAATCCATACATGCGTACCTTGTACGGGGTATTACTCATTCCTACCTGTTAAAGTCTACCATACAGACCTTCCAGTATAGTCTACCATAAGATTTTTTAAGATGATAGGAGTAATATTTTTTTGGAGGTTCTCTGAAATGATTTCCTGGATGAATAACATTGTACAAGTACGTTTAGGACCTACTGGTAACCTCCTGAAATTACAAGAGAAGGTTTCTTAGAATCCAACCAATCATTTCCCGCCGTTTTCTTTTTGATACATAAAATTATACTCCGTACATGGTAAGTTACCTTCTGTACCTGTACTGTATTATTATATACAAGAAAACCATGGTCACTAATCCCACATCAAAAACACAGGATGGATCTCTACAGAAAAATCGGAACCGGTAGGTAGCTGTTTTGGTTCATAAATGTACTGTGAGAAATTTAATAATGTAGTCGTGAAACAGAAATTTTGGAAACAGCCGAAGCATAGAGCGTGTTTTCACTCCTGAACTTAAAAAATGTACCAGACATCACACGTGACCCGCCTACCTGGTTCCTGTATCATCGAGACTCTAGGCTAGACTCGATCTGTACCCCAGGAACTGTAGTACTGTATTCTGACTTGGAATTGTACGTAAGCATTGATATAATACAAATCTAGGCCTCGTGCTGTCCATTGTGCATCCTAGAGAGTTACCCCAGTCCAAACATAAAATCGAAAAACCAAACATAACAACCACAAGTCCTGATGAATGCAATGCGAACAGCAAAGTATACAAACATGCCTGCATCAATGGAAAGACCTCGAAGACCACGTTCGGCATACCATATATTCGCCGAGGAGGAACGTTCAAGAATTCTACAAGAGGCTTTGAATAGTGGTGAATTATCATCTCTAGAAGTGTCCAAGATATTATATGGTGTTAAGGATCGACGACGTCGAAAAAGACCAGGTTCTATGGGATACACTGACATTAATAGAAAGATAGCAGCCAAGTGGAAGAGCTTGTCGGAAGAAAGAAAAGAGGAGTACCAAATCGCGGCTCAGAAAGATATGAGGCGGTG
This sequence comes from Asterionellopsis glacialis, assembly GCA_014885115.2. Taxonomy (NCBI): domain Eukaryota; phylum Bacillariophyta; class Plagiogrammaphyceae; order Rhaphoneidales; family Asterionellopsidaceae; genus Asterionellopsis; species Asterionellopsis glacialis. Next base: position 6,779 of record WKLE02001996.1, on the reverse strand, counting down.
TCAAGCTGAATTAAAAGCTTGGAAGGAAAGGCAAGAGAAGACTACCGCCAACATCAAGTACCACAGCAACGCAAACACAAGTATCGAAGGACCCTTCACCTTTCCAAGTAGTACCGATAGTCTCAGTTGTAAAAGTATTCCAAAACTCTCAACAAGCCATAACGCAATCAGCAATGATTGTCAAATTGAGTCATTCAATTTTGAGGAAAATGGTACTTTACAGCATGATCTATCTAATGGTCAAGAGTTGAATTCTACAGCAATAATTTTCAAATTATCAAGTGTTCTTGAGGAATCAAATACACAAGAGGATTTTCTATTCTCTGATTCAATTGATAATTCTGTCGACGCTGGTCGGCAAGCTCTACAAACCAGCAACCTGGGACAAATATTGTCAGCAAAGAACATTGATGATCTAGCATCCAAGTTGGACAATAAATGCATTGATTTTATATGTTCATTAAACTCCACACCCGGTGAACCAAAAATATAACTAGCTTGATGACTTCTGTGACAACATCACCATAGTTCTTTATATTATTCCTACGTCCAAGCAAATGCAGATACAATATTACACAGATTCCTTCGAAGTAGTCCTTCGCAGCTACGACATTACATTGCTTCCTTCAAAGTAGTCCTACTCGTACAGTTCATGTGAACAAAAGGATTGAAAAACAACATCACAAAACATACTAAATTATACTACTATAAATTTTTCTTTTTACATTATACTACATTCTGTTTTTGCCTAGTTTTTAAGAGTTTTTACAATTATGACGCCAATGGTGCGTTGTTGGATTTTTTATCCTTAGTTCCCATATAGGACCTACGGTATACAGAGGAGAATGGATACAATAATGAGCCAGTTGACGGTTTCAAAAGACTACTCACCAATCTCAACATCTGTTTCAAGTTCTTGTTTTCACTGCTTGCGGTTTCCATCAAAAAAATGTCTTGAAAGGCATATCACATAACAATCGAAACAATACACAGTATAGATCATTTCTATAGATGTTTCATGAAACAGCTTTGGAAACAGCTTTATGGTTTCAGAAAGAACATTTATTATTACGAAGATTTAAAACTAATATGTTTATTACTATTTTCCGAAAGTGTTATTTTTGGATCTGAACTGTAAGAGGGGTTCTCTATACTTCAACTTGTTCGTATCACGTATGACATGCTGATAACACAATCGAATTGTTACTATGTTGAATTACTTCCAGAATACAGATTATTTCCTCGGGTGTTCCTTGTAGAAAGGTACTAAAGAATTCTATACTGAGTAATCAATTATACATCATGTTTCACCTCTACAGCGAGTATAGAGTTTTGAATCAATACCCAGGTACAGTACAACTAACAATACCCCTCCTTTTAGAAAAGGTACGTACTATCGAACCAGTACATTATTATTATTGGCTAAGCTGGTTCACACTGCTGTTTATCAAGTTATGATTCCTATTACTTATTCTTTTTCTGATGATCAGAAATTGAAGAAATGTAGAATTGTGTACCAATAGAAAGAAATTGAAAATAAGAATAAGAAAAAATAAGAATAAGAAAAAGGGGTTTTCCGTTTCCAGCAAAATTACGACCCCGTCGAAAGCTCTAATTCTTCGTATGGACAGAAACGATCAAGTCAGACTGGGGCAGACTGGGGTCGCGAGCCAAAATTTAAAAACAGAACTGTGAACCGTCATCAATTTATAATATTATATAATATAATGCCCAGCACACTTATTTTTGCAGTATAGTTTTGTTAGTTGATTTCATTTCTGTGGAGACTTCCAATCTATTTCTTGCTGCTGGTGCCAATGGGACTCTAGCAGGGGCTGTACCTGGTAGCAACTAGTGATGGAGATCAACAACCACTTGTGGCATTTGATGATTGTGAAGAGTCAAGCTGGATCAGTAGAAATCATCACAGCAATGCACTTTGGTAGTGCTGGGACTGCATCATCCTGTGAAATATTCAATAGTGGTGTCTTTTTCATTGATTTGGGAGCAAAGAATAGAATCCAACCATCTGTCTGAATCAAAGATACAAAAAATATCACATAAAAATAATACTTAGATATCACACATACAAAAATGACAAGAGGGTGCATAAAAAGTTGATGATTTGTTTATTGTGCCACTACATAGAGTGGGGCCCATTTTTGAGGACTTGATTGTTTCCATTTTGTGATGAAGCCATTTCTCCTGTGCATTCTTCCAGATATATGATACTCTCGCCCATAGAGGAATTGTAACCATACAGTGTTGTCTTGGTTCTTAGCTAAGGCCATAAGTGTGGCAAGTGAAATGTTTTGCAGTGAGAACATGATTTTCTGTATAGTTCCTAGGTTGAGTAGTCATGATTTCATCATTACATGAATAACTGGGTGAGTATTAATGGAATCCTATTTTAAATTTTAAAAAGTAATATAAAGGTTATATGGTTTGTTTTGCAATGCAAGCTACCAGTAGTGGACTAAGGAGGAATTGAGAGCATGGGTGTGCAAGGTGCATTGAGGGGAACAGGTTGGTTTAAGCAAGCAAGGAGGAGTACTTGTTAGTGGTATTGGCTGGAGATGGTAGTTCAGAATCTGGTAAGAGTTGAACAAGCACGTAGTCTTCCCAGCAGGATCTACAATCCAAGATTAAGGAGATCTGCTGTATTGTTACATTGGATGAGGAACTAGTGGAGAAATAAAAATCCATAGTCAGATGTGCAAAGGTGCTATTCTTGTAAAGTGGAAGAGTGTAAACTTGTACACACTAAATGGTATACTAGGTGTGCTAAATATACCAGGTTAAAATAATTTTTGGTTGGTGTTCTTCTAAAATCCTACTAGTAAAGGGTGGAGAGTGGATACAAAAAGCCTAATCCCATCATTTTGGAAAGTTTTTTTACAAATAAGACAATTTACATGTTTTCAATTTGCTACATCAATACTTTCAACTTGCTGCAATAACTAAAAACACCTACATCAAATTTTTGAAGTATTTTTTTAACATAATGATGCACATAATTCTTTTTTTTTGGTGATTGATTTTCTATGATGGCACTGTCACAGTAAAATTTCATCACTAAGGGATATTTTTAGAAAATAGAAATTTTGACTTCTCCTGTGTAGACAGTTTTATTATGCATATCACAGAAATTATGTAGACAAAAGTACTAGTAGACACCCCTTGCATCTAATCATCATTTACATAAGAAATACACCTGAGAGAGACAATGGTGCATCTTAATCATATCACCTGAAAGGCATTGTTGTCCAAAGCATTCCAAAGGGTCTAAATGTATCCTAAAAACATTCAAATCAATTTTTTTACTTATTGTTTTAACAAAATGATACTTATAATTGTTGTATTTAGTAAATGATTGTTTATGGTGCTGTCATAGGGAAAATTTATCACCAAGTGAGATTTTTACAACAGAAATTTTGGCAGTAGAGGGTGCAAGTAGGATTTTGCAAATGGATTAAGAAGACTATGAATGTTGATTGATGGGAGCTTAAAGCAAGCTGATAGTTCATTTTTTTGTCATTATCTGTTCTTTTTTGTAGACTGACAAAAGAAATAAAAACACAACAACAAATTTGGTTTCATCCTCTAATATTAACAAGTACTATGTATATAGGCTTTACTGGAATGAACATGAAGAAGAAAGTGTGATTTCATACATTCAATTTAGTCTTTCCAGAGATCAAGATAACTGTGAAGGTTTCACTGGGGTGAACATGAAGAAGAAAATGTAGTACTTTACAAATTTAATTATATGTTTGTTTGTCAAAATAAGAAGATGACTGTAAAAATTAATCCTTGAAACCCTATAATAAAGCATGTTAGTTCTGTTGTTTTTTCTTCATCCATATTCTTTTAGGAGAGCAACATATAAAAATTGCAACCTACAAATGTTTTTTCTTCCTCCTTATATATGAACAAGTATCCAGGTTTCAATGGGATGTGAAGATGAAGACAAACATAGGTTGAGACAGTCCTACTTTTCCAGCATTACAGAAAAAATAAGGTTGCTGGTAACCCAAATCCTTTTAGTAGTTGTCCCTGTGTCTTATGATCATGTAAGAAGTCTGTTGGCCATGTGGATGTCCTGAGGAAAAAGAATCTTTATGATAATGAAAAAGGAAGAATAGTCAAATTGATTGATTTCCTGGACTTTCAAAAATCAAGAGGGATGAAGCAATCTACTACTATCAAAATGTTTTTCAACCTCACTATTTCTTAAATAAGTGCACACCAGATAAAGTTATCATACTGTAAGTCATGTACTAAAATTACAAAATGTTATTCATATATTGCTTATGGCTTTTATTTATTTGCTGTGTTTCCCTGCTTTATAAACTATTAGTAAATATGGTGCTAGTTTGATGGGTGGTCACCACCATAAAAATGTTCAAGGGCATCACCACCACCTTGTGATGAAAATTGTTCTTGTTAAAGTTATTGAATTTAATAACCTAAAACAGGAATATATCAATAATATTCAAGACCATGGATTAGAAAAGAGAGACCACAATGAATTCAGTACTTTTGCTGCTGATGTCATTGATGACACAGTGGGTTTTGAAATAATGGCCAAGTCAGTTATATGTGAGGAGTGCTTAAGTTTCTTCTTTCTGCTTCTGAACAATACCACTTGTCTTTGTAGAAGACATTGTTTCAAATAGTACCTGAATGTCTACATCATTATGAAAACATGCATTGTGAAATCTAGGTCACAAATAACTCTACAGAAATGTCTTCTTACTTGAAAGAATTTTGGAATTCTGGTGCTCATCAAAATAATCTCTAGTAAGCAAGAAGTTAGTTCAAGTCAACCTTGATTTGTGATTTGTTTAAAAAATTCTATCCAGAGAATGAAAATAAAACAATATCAAAATTTCATGTTATTTGTAGTAAGGTATCTTTATTTCCCCCTCACAGTCCTTGTTAGTGTGTAGCCACCACAGGTATGTTATCTGCAAATTCTTAGATGGCCTTTAGAAGCAAGCTTGTTGTTGTTGATCTCTTTCAAAAGTGTGAAGACCTCTCAAACATAAATGAAGAATTCTAGATAGTATTATATGGTGCTTATATGTTATCCTCACTGAAAGAGACTCACATAAAGACTGGATTGTCATACAGCATACTCTTTAATTGTCCAAGTTGCAAGACATATAGAAACCCCTTCCCCCCAACTGCTACATATTGTAAAGACTGTGATACATATTTTAGTTTTCTGTTATCTATGGATATACGTTGGTACGCACAGTGTTTTTGACGATTAAACACATACGAATGGTTATAAACCCGCAAAAAGTCAAAGAAAATAAATACATGAAATCATAGTAGGAAGCCAAATGATTAAAAAAGTACAATTTCATGTACCGTCTCTAATATCTTCTCTCTAAAAGGGAAGGAGTTTTCTTTATAAAATATCATTACTTTCTTGTAGTTTCAAGTATACAGAGTACAGTATTTAGTTAGTAATGCAATGCTTTCTCGCCTCACTCCCGAACAAGAAAAAAGATCAAATTCTATGAATTGTTCACGTGTTGCCTTCCTTCCTCACCCCCCGTCAATGTTGGGTTGTCATGGTGGTACTCAATGACGCAGATGCAGAGGATGGTTTTGCACATTTTCTAGATTCCTTGGTATGTGTAATTGGACATTCCATTTCATTCCATGATGTTGGTATCATGGGTTGACCACTCACTTTGGAGATGGCTTGTATGACACCTAATTCTGTTTCACCTGTCGTTAATAAGAATTTACGCGAATCCCCCAAAGCCAATATACGACATAGGACAACATCACCTGGATGAAAGCATTTATCTAATGATATTTCTTCCGTTGTTTGTGATCTTGCATCTTCTTTCCGAATGACACCTTCTGGAAGTTGTTGACTGGTACTGCTACTCCCTGGTACGACCAAACTACCTATATGTTCGGCAGCTACCATATCAATAATAACTTGTTGCATCATGACACGTGATACACGTCCTAAAATTAGCGTCCCAACAGTTAGTACTTTAGAAGATGCATATTGACGTCCTTTTCCTAATTCCACAGATACTACTACTAAAGGTTGTGATGATGATGATGACGATGATTCGATACTATTGTCCAATGTCAATGTACCAACTGCACTTGCATATACATGTCCACCACGTACATAGGTACCTTTCCCAGCAGATACTTCACGTATACTACCAATACGATCACCAGGTGTCACTGTACTTCCAATTTGAAATCGTAATGTGGGTGACGATTGCATGGTTGTCGTCATGATGTGTACTGTGTAATTGATTGTGTTTCTTCTTTAATTTTCTTTGGGGATGTAATTTTTCAAGGACACGACTTGTAGGTACTCTTTATAATTTAGAGAGATACGGAGTATACGGCTACCCAAAGGATAAAGAGTATGTGTGGATGATGTTGATTATGTTTTTGTTTCCCTGAGAGACTCTCTAAAGTTCGTCTAGATCGCCATTGTGGAGAGCACGACGTGGTAGGGGTTATGATGACAGGCCGCAAAGAAGGATCTCTAAACGTCTTTAGAAAGAGGATTTCAGATTTCAGATTGGGTGGATCTCGGATTCGGTTCCAGATGAGGTCGGCCAGACATGATGTATGCGCGATTTTCTCTCGCGAAAAACAATCCAACCAATCATTTCCCGCCGTTTTCTTTTTGCTACATAAAATTATACTGTAGAGTGCTAGGAAGTCTCCCACGATTGTTGTGGACGGCTTGTATGGGTGTATTGTTGTCATTTTTCCTAAGTAAG
>WKLE02001994.1:5067-20273 GCA_014885115.2 Asterionellopsis glacialis | reverse complement strand
TTCCAGAGTCTAAGGGAAGATGTGCCTCTGCCACACGATTGGCACGCACGGGCGCCCCGGAGACCGAGTTAACAACAACAACATTAGGAGTCTCGCACGGTGATCTCCTTATTACGACTAAAAACTACAGTACTGTGTCTTTGTCTCACTTCATCACAAGGATCTGCGTTGAGACTGCGATCCCTCTACGACATCAAATAATAGCATCATGTCGCTTTTCCGTCGATTCAGTCCTGGAAAAAACAACGTAATACGGAAACAAAATCCCACAACTGGGAACGAGATTGCTCAGCCGACAATTATCCGTGTTCTTCCGAGTCAAAATACATTTATCCGTGTTCGTCCTAAACTGTTTCAGTTTGTCATGTTCGCTCCTCCAGAAAGCGAAGATTCTGATCTCAACATATCTGCCATATCTACGGTGATGTTAGAAACGTTCCAGGGTCATTCCCAACCTTTCGGCAAGGTACCCATAATTCTGCAAGACGCCTGATCAAGTGGGGGGACGGTTCTCTCCAAAATGTGGACCCGAGATCCAAATTGTTTATTGTGATGCATGGGACAAAAACTGGTGAATTTAAGACCGACAAAGGAATATACGAACCTAGAGAAGTTGCCCAGATGCTCTTGGACGCAGGACTTGGAATGGACCATAAGTTTATCGAATTGATGGTGCTGGAGGCTCTCCAGGGTCAGAAAATGATTTTAAGAAAGTCAAAGATCTGCAGATTGAAACCCAGAAATCCATCACAGAAGAAAACAAAGCGATAGAGGGGGAAAAAAAAGATAAAAGAGAAATATGATGAGATAGTTGGGAAATTGCTTAAATTTGGCACGCGTTACGAGAAGTCTATACTAACAAGGGAGAAGGAACCCCCATTGGCACTGAAATTGCTCTTCGCGTTGCAGGATTTGGGATACAATGAAATTGAGATTGGGGCCTACCTACCTTCTCTCGAAATGAGTCCGTAACATAAGCTTGCTTATTATAAATATGATGATGAAAGTAAATGGAAGACCGGCGAGTATGTCGAGTTCCTCAAAAATTGAAAGATGAAGACAAAAAGAAATCAGTCATGAAAGTGACGTTGTACTTGAGACAGCGATGATAAGGGTGTGATACCTTGAACCCTTGTGAAGTTTGTTAAAGTCTCGTTATTAAGAGATCAAATCCTTGTGAGCATACATTTGGAACCACACAAATATGTTGGGAACATGAATAGAGGAAGAAGCAACTGCATGGCTAATCTCCTCTTCTTACATTCTAACCAAAACTAGGTAAAAAGTAAACCATTATTTTATTTATCTTTCAGTAGCATCAGACAAAAGTTGCTTGAAACTTAGGACAGTGCCAAGGCATCCTATTATTCCACCAACCACGAAAATAATAGCAGCCACATGAGTGTAACCCTCAAGTTGGAACGAAAACATGGCAGGTAAGATAAATGCTATAAGTGTCCCTGTCGCGCACCCAACAAGATTCAATACATCTCCAAGTGATGGTGCTACAATAGCAAGAAGGGTTGTAATACCCCAAAGTAGTACAGTCAAAGCAACGTGATAGGGAAGCCTCAATTGTTTGTCTTCACCTGGTATCATCCAAAATGGAGGGAATTTTTCCTCCATAGTATGTGATGAAGCGAGAAGTGCTTGTTCGGTATCACCTATTGAAGGCTGTTGTGATGCCTTTACAGGCAGGGCAATAATAATCATTTCACGACAACTAAAGAATGCCAACGGATATGTCAACATTATCATTATACTCAAAAGAAGTTTTGCAATATCAATGGAAGCTAAGGGCGGATAAAGCTCAAACGCGGCACTTGATGCTTCTTCCCAGAATGACATGTATAAAAATAATCCAATAGACATTGAAAGCACTGTTGCGATAAAGCATGTCCACGTTGAAACCTGTTTCCAATGGTACAGGTCTCGAATATTTGGTCTTAGTGATTCGTAAGTCAAATGGACTGTATGCTGCGAAACAAAGGTAAACACAAAGGTCCCCAAGCTTTTTGATCGCAGCAAATGCGTTGTTGGAGCAAAATAGCTATACCATATGAGAAAAGAAGAAGCACATAACATTTTAACAGGGAATGCATTACAATACATACCTTTGAAATATGTTAGGTCGTATTTCAAACCATTTTTCATACACAGATCCACCATCCAGTCGGATGGAATTGTTGGGATTCGCTATATACAGAAACATAACAATTAGTGCAATAGCTGTTACGGCACTGATCTTGATGACAGAGAACTTTTCTAGGGGTGTCATATCTCTTAACAGACATAACGGAAGCATTACAATTATACCCACAATAACAGTCACAATACCATCATTATGCAAAAATGCCGATAGCCAGGGAGCACTTCCTACAGTTGTGACATCGTCATTGTCGACTCTGATAGGAAAATCAGAACATCCATATATTAGTCGATGAGTTGCGGTCGAAAAATTATCTTGTACAATTTTGACGTAGGCAACTAAGCAACCAAAGGTATAAATGAGTTTACTTATGAGCACAGCAAGCCGCCCCTTAGTACCAAATGCAACACGTCCTAATTCCTCATACGAACCCTCAGCCCCTTCTGTATTGACGGCGAGCGTAATAACAAGATCGAATGATGCCTTGGCAAACACACCAAAGAACAATATAGAAATCACTGACACCAGTCCACCAGACTGAGCTATAGCACCTGCTAAGCCTATAGCACCAGCACCGACAATACCATTGGAGAAATTAAAAATTGCACCAATTACAGATGATCCATTTACATCTTGGTGTTTATAATGATACCATAATATTCAAATGGGTCAGAATCGGTTGTAGAACATTGAACGGAATAGTATGAAACAACATTTAAAGAAAAATTAAAAAGAATTTCAGTCTAATTCTTTTGCAACATCAAATCAGTATAGTGAGAGAGTATCATACGAGGTCAATGACGCACCTTGAACGACAATCGTGTCGTCAACATCTTGATTGAAAGGTTTTTGTGTTGTAGCTCCGTAGCTCATGATGATTGTGACTTCTCGAACAGATGTCAACTTTACTAAGCTACCTTTAGAGAACTGACTAACCGGTCTTCAAGCAAAAGACTGCAGTTGCTATTGATGTCTGATATAAAAGTGCATCAGAGTTTGCAACAAGCACATGCATCTTACCAGTGTATGAGAGCTTTAGTATGGATGTGTGGTTGCACATTCGGGCGGAGAGCAAAATGATGATGGATACGCACTACGTCAAGCGGTACCATAGATCGTCATATTGAAATGAGATGATAAATACACAAAGGAAATACCTAGTACAGTACATATTCAATGTAACATGTACCTGTAAATACATCCTACAGATAAAAAACTTCCCTTACTTTTGATACACACTACAGAAGAGAATCATCTGAGACCATTCAAAAATTCAAAATCAAACATTCCTTCTTCTTTTTTTGTATCGTATGTACATACATTATGTACATGGTATTTCGTTTTATTTCTCATTAGTAATGTCGACGTTAAGAAGATAATCCTCCCTCCCATCAGGCGAAAAATGGATCCGATGTCTGTCTGCCAGTCCATTCGCTGTCCTCTATTTTTTAGTGATGAGCTCTATCCATGACGGCTGGTGTACGAGTAGACCTCTAGAGAGGGTCCTCTAATTTTGAAAAGGGAAGTAGTCTATCGGTAAATTATTTTACAGTAAAAATATGCCTTTGGTTTAACGTTTTTTTCTTGTCGATCAAAATAAGTAGGCAATTTAACTGGGGCTAAATATAGAAACGAGAGCAACATTTTAACAAATAATGAAAAGGAGACAGTCCTTCTATTTCATCAGATGTCTGCGACGACATTGCGATACCCCGGTACAGAATTTTCTGCTGACTTTTATTACGTTGAAGCCTTGCCTTTTCTTTAATCAAATTAGACCACACAATATATTTCCACAATCTCTATTAGAGTTGGTTGTTGTGAATGATGAACAATTATTCCTCTCCTACTACAAGTGCTGATACAAAGCCTCTTTTGTATACTGATTTACGAAAGGCGCTTAATTGCTTGTATTCATTGAATGTGACTTCAACGACAATTAGTCATCCTCGGCAACAGCATGAAGCACATGAGTTTTTAATGTTGATTCAATCTAAAAATGTGAAACGCAAATTGCAATCTTTGTATCAAAGCCAACAAGATCAGTTGCGAAAAAACGGGACTCTAACAACAACTGTTCAACCAGATCGTCAAGATTATGGATCTAGCTGGTTAGCAAGTTTAGCGATCTTATGCCAGATTGATTCGCATCCAGCTGAAAAGTTATTTTGTGCACAGACATTGTTACATCGTGTACGGAAATACAAATTATCAGAAGCTATAGATATTGAAATTGAACATTGTCAGCAATATTCAAATGTTGGGGAAATGATGGATCAATATAATTCATGGATGAATCACTTTCACAATTCATTCTTGTCTTCCTTGATACAACAATACTCATTGCAACACCAGCAACAATTAAGTGAATCATCCAAAGAGGAAGAGGAAAGGGTCCGTGGCGAAATGTCAATGCTAGTATTGACAGCTATTGCTTACTCTGCAGCTACTTCCTACAAGACACAGCAACAGCATCAACGACAAATTGGACCTTTATTAGCAACGTTGGGATCAGCTATTTCTGCAATTGCTCTGCGAATACGATTCACACCTGCATATGTACATAAAAAACAGCAGCAGCAGCATTCCACTCAAAGCAGTGATATAACACAAACTCCATTAGTTAGTATGATCGTACAATCATTAACGATTGTTGTGGCGCATGCTGCATCAATTCCAAATATGTATGATCAAGAGGGATCTTATTTGTGTAAATGTTCATGCCTTGGTACTATACCTGATACAATTCTGGGTTCACCTGGTGGCGCTCGCGGCAGAATGTCTATTGATCCTAAATGTTTACATGCAGCTAGTGATGAATTACGCCATCCAGCGACAGGTGTTAATTTGTTATTAAAAGCACTCCTATCAGCACCTCCCCTCACCCCCCAAACAATTCATCTTCAAAATAATACCATGAGCCTCATTCAAAGTAGCGCCGATATTCATCCCTACATTTTAGAAACGTGTGAAAAATGGGCTAAATTTTTACCTTTACCATTTGAATTTATTGAAGAAACAGTACCATTAGCAGCACAATATATAAATCTAGCCAAGACAGACATTCAAGCAGTACCATCAATGATAACAGATGCTAAAACGGCAGCATTCGGTTATTTGATTGCCATTTTTGAGGGTGCATCGTGGTCTGTGGAACATGTCTTGTCATTTTCATTAGGATTGTCATCTGAACAACGACAAACACAGCAGCAGAGTGGCAAGAAACGTCAATCCAGTAAATCAAAGAAACGGCATCAAGAAAAGTTACAAGAAACCTCAAATGACACACGTCGTGCGAATGCAGAAATGGAATGCTATCATCGTGGACAAGTAGCCTGTCGGGCGACTGAAATTGCATGGGAATCCTTACAAAGAGCAGCCCAAACAACACTAATGAAGGCAGCATCCACTGGGGATGAAACCGTAGATGATCCATTATCCATCATGGATGGCGAAGGACCTATCGGGTGCGTATGTGCTTCTGCTAATGCATGTCTCCCACACATTGTCAAGCATGCAACAAACACTGACAACGGCAGCAACAACCAATATATGATGTTTTCTGCCATGGCACCCCTCTTTCAAACCATTTGTTCGAGTCCCCATCGAGTTATTCGTGCTTTGACATACGAACCATTGTTTTCGTTACATTCTGCCATGATTCAAAAGGAAGCTTTCAATGGCGGTAGCAATTGTGGCGAGATCCCACATCAATTGCAACATTTACTTGTGGACCATTTGTATGCAAGTGCTATGAAACTTGCTACATTGTGTGGGTACCCTCCTGATTATTTCGTTCATCTTCATTTAGATAGTGATGAAGAACTTGAAGTTGAAAGAAATGATATACGTGATATTTTACGTACATTAGCAGGTTCAGAGGGTGCTACTTCCAGTAAGAAAAACAACGGAGAAGCCTTAAAGCTGCCTTCACTTTCATCAATGCAAATACTTAAACAAATCATTGAAGCATGCTCAGGAGCGATTCACGAAGAAACAGCAGTTCATGCCTTTAGTAGCGTAGCAAAACCTCTCAATTACATTGGTAAGGTTTATGGCAGTGGAGGTAGTATTACACTGGATCATGGTTTATATCAAATTTTATGCCATACTTGTAAAGTATTAGGAGATATCCATGAAGTGCTGCTATCCAGTATTCCTAGCAAACCTATTTCAGAAACATTTGCTTTGGGCCGGATTGCTCAGCTTGCCACAGCATCACTTTCACCGATGTTATCTGATATTTGTCTTCGAGTAACGACATCAGAACCAAATAATACTTCAAGTGGCATTCAAATTCTTCGAGATGAATTCCAACGAGCTGTAGAGCTCAGTATCCATTCAGCTGCTATTTCTTTGATCTATTTACCTGAACTTGCAGCAGAATCAACGCTGGGTAAGTGAAATTAAATCAAACTATCAGCATTTCATATGTATATGATCAATTTGTCTCAGCTGAGTTAGTTTTCGTATTTTCCCCTGGTAATTCAAGGTTGGAGACGATATGACATTAGAGGTGCTATGAGGGGACCTGGTGGAGAAGATCATGTTGGTTGCTTGGCATTGATGCGTCTTGCGGAAGAAAGTGACCATTTAACAGCATTCATCGTAAACCCCATACACGGGACTACTAGTGCTGGTAGTTTGGGTCCTCCCATACTGTTAGAAATAGGAAACCTCCACGATGACTTAAAAAAAATTGAAAATGAAAGAGGACCAGGCATCAATCACGGAAAAGGAGTTGCCCCTAAATCACGTCGTATTTTACTAAGTGTGATTTCTCAATTTGCTATTGTATCGTCTGCAGTGCAAGGTACTAAGCAGGATGATTGGGGAAAAGTACAAGCGATGCTCAAAGGTAAGTTTTTTTCCCCGGTATCTGCGATTGCATCGTCGAGAAAAAGTACTGCTGCTGGAGGAGATGCAGAGACGATGTTTCGGCTTTGTGAGGCAACGTTTGATTTGGCTTCTTTTTCTCCAGAACTTGTATCTAGTTTGTTTGCTCAGCTCGAAGAGGGTGCAGAGGCAAATATGTCACGAATGGAGTGTATGCAGACGTTGGTGGAAGGGGGACTGTCCGGATACACTTGTCTAAGTACTGAAATCAATGCATCGGAAGACCAATATTTAATCCAATGGGGTAGACTAAGAGGTGCATTACTAACACTGATACGGTCATCAGCTCACCCTGGTTTACCCCCCTTAGCTGTTGAAGCTGTTGTGGCGTGGATCAATGCCGAAAACCATGCTATCACGATGCAATGTCAAGCCGGTCCAGAAGCTTCGAGTTCTTTGTTCAATGAAGCTGTGATTGGTGAGGACATGCTTTCTGCTGGTGCAATGATTCGAGTTATAGGAGAGATTTTGGCAGATTTGCCCAAGCGATCAAAACGATTGGGTTTTGATCAAATACAGCTGCTAGAATCTTCACGGAACAGCATTTCTGTTCTCCAACAATCTATGTCTACTGTCCTCCAAACAATCTTAATAGATAGCCCCATGGCATCTGGTGACTGCTATGTTGATCCGAGGCCTACTGTGTGCGAGGCTTGGTTTTTGACTCTTTTTGAATTGATTGAATTCATCGAGCACGAGAGTGGTCACCCACAGATGCTTTGTAATGATCCAGCTCTTAGATATTTAGTGAGTGAATCTGCTGCTGCTGGACTTATGCTGCTGCTATTCCCAACTGTGAAGAACAATGTGAAAGGCATAGTGGACATTGGAATGTCACTAGATGGTCCTCACATGCTGGCCCTGATGGATTTTCTCGAAAGTTCGTTCGCGCTTGGTCCCATAATGTTACAGACAATAGCAAGTCATCTTGAAAAGACATTTGGGATATCTGGCATACCAATCATCGGCGCTGCCTTATTTAGGGGAGGTTCTGGTGGTTTACCACCATGGGCTGTGGAGTGCATCCCTAATGTTTTCTCAGCACTGTTTGGTGCATTTGGAAAGGACCCTAACAACTTTGGGAAAATGTTAGTCGATTCTATGGAAATAACATTGCATGTCAACGCCGCGCGTTTCGGTGGTGTCCTTCCTGGTTCTTTATTTGCTGGGCCACTTTTTAAGAAGCTATCGGAGAAGACGAAACAAGAATTTGTCCAAAAATCTTTAGAGTTGTGTGCAAAGGACACAGGAGATGCTTGGAGACGGTTCAAGGTGATTTTAAAACAACTCTGTGTAAGTATCAACCATTCTGCTATTTGAATCATGTTATAGTACATTGGGAGGTTTCTTTATTCTAACTTCCTTTCTCTATGATCATTCTCGAAACTCATGTTTTGCAGGGTGGCAAAAAGAAAGACTCAGGCTTTAACTTGAAACCATCTTACACAAACTGGGAGTGTGATCGTATCTAATTGTTTAACACGGATTGTTCTAAGAAATCTCATCACGGCACATGTCGACGTCATCTTGCGTTTTTGGTTGCGTATCGTATATTGGGTGTGCTGGTGTGAGTGCCAACATATCTTCGAGGTTAACGCTGTTCATATCATCACGACGATCTCGGAAAATTGAATTGCTGTTGGCAGAAGTTAGCAAGACCTCCAACTGGTCGTCTTCTGTGAAATCGTCCTTCGATTGTACGACTGGCGCTGGTTCTTGCAAGATCTCTTGTAATAGTTCCTTATAAACAATTGTCTTTTCTTCTTTTTTTGATATTGGTGCTGATTTGTTGGTGATCTGAGTTGAACTTTTGTTTGTTTCTCTTAGAGTTTTGCGCTCTTCGTCATTGCTAGTTATTGTTCGTTGTAAATCGGCATGATGTTTTGTGGTAGCCATTGTTGCTTTATTCATTGTCTATTTCTTGGGGTCGATGAGGAAGTGGGATTCGGGTTGACTATTGGTGTTCTTCTTCCAAGGCATGAAGTGCAAAATGGTGGGATTGATTTGTACCGACCGTTGGTGGAGGGGACTCGTTCCTCTACTACTAGTCCTAAAGAAGTTTTGTGATGGGTGATGGGCATCATGTTTTCTATTTCTCTAGTAGTTTCGGCTATCTGTTCGGATGGGAGAATTTTGTCTAGGACAGCGTGCTCTTCTGGTAGGATCCTACAACACAAGAGCACCCGGATATTAGATCGAAATTTCCCAAAAAACGTAAGAGACGTTATTTAATTGCGAACTCCAATTAAAAAAGATGTATCCTCAAATTTTGAAAAGAACACATTTTTTCATATTAAAAATTTATGACATCATACAATTAGACAAACGAGGTTTTTTAAAATTTTAATCTTTTTAATAACACACATTATATATATAAGCCGTACTATTACATAAACAAAGCTTAACCTAGGTAAGACATTGTCTATGCCTAGGAACCAGGTCCTACATAAAAGTATTGTACGATTGAAAACCTGTTGGAAATGATGTTTTTCAAACAATACAGTTTGAGAAATTTTGGAAGAAAGTCGGGGAAAAAAAGTTCAGTAAAGATTCGAGATACAGTACCTTTGTCAACGCCGTTGTCAAGGCAACTATCCTTGTGTTAAACCGCCACAAGGCACTTCAGAGTAAAAGCATCTTTCTATAATCATCTTGTTCCACTATGGACGTCCAAAATGCTGAGAGTTTCGAATCGAACGAAATAGATAAAGTGAAAGAACGGCAAGGATGTGAGAAATGCTGGAAATCAAGAAGTCTTTTTGAGCGGGGTCTGGTTTGGTTTGCAATTATTTGTGGGTGTGTCTTAGTCACAGTTGCAATCGTCGTTTCGAGAGAGTCTAATGGAGGGAGTAAAGCTGCGGTCATTGCAGATGTAAGTTTTCCGTTTCATTTGGAATGCTTTTCGTTTTTGATAGATCATCGTCGTCTAAATGGAATCATTTTTTAAAAATCTGCTTTGAAATTACGATTCTTTTACCTACCGCATAGACACCTAATTTCGACGAATCTTCTAGTGTACCTACTCCCGTTGCCCCTGTTATTCCTGTTCCAACTTTGTCGGAAGTAGATCTACAACATCCAGTATCAGATGAGTCAAGAACAGATGCCCCAATCACATCTGAACCAGTTACAGAAAATCCAACCAAGGCACCTACTCAAACACCCACTGAATTACCTACTCGGAAACCCACTGAATTACCTACAGATGAACCAACAAGGTTGCCGACTTTACCAATAGTAGAACAGCCTGAAGGGTCAACTACATTATTAGCTCCGAATCAACAAATTCTATCAGGTAATGCTGTATTTCTCCCATCGTTTGATATGTATCTAAGGCAACAAGATGATGGGAATCTTGTGCTGTACGCGCACGAACGTGAAGATCCTGTAGAACTACAAAAAAGAGACCAAGATGATAGAGCTTCTGATGATGGGCCTGTCATAACAGTCCTCTGGGAGGCAGGTTTAGCGGAGGAAACGGGTGTGTACCATGTAACCTTGGAAAGTGATGGAAACATGAACATCCGCGAAGGATATATGGGTTCTAGTGGAAAGATTATATGGACAACAGGTACGAGTCAAGAACGTGTAGGAAACTATCATCTTCGAATGAATACAGAAATGAATGGAATGGTGATAGTTGATGATACTACAAATGAAACAGTTTGGGATTCCAAGGATAAAGGAAACACCTATCAACGTACTGCGGCTCCTTCATATGCTCCACCTACAGTGGCCCCTATCGAAGATCGAGTGTTCTTTGTGGAAAATCAAAATATTCAAAGTGGAACTTCTATGAATCTTGATGTGGGTGTCTCCTTGAGACAAGAGAATAGTGGTAAACTTGTTCTATATAAACCAGGTAGTGCTGGTGGACAAGATACAATTATTTGGGAAAGTTCAGCAAATGTAGCAAGCGCATCAGCACATGTTACAACACTACAAGGTGATGGGCATATAATTACTAGGAACAGTGCCACGGAAGCCATTGTTTGGAAGTCGGATGTTTGGGCTCCATCGGGTAAATTCTTTTTAGCGGTCAACGCCGATCTTAGTGGCTTAATCATTTTATATGGAACTCCAAGTCTAGTAGGTTCCTTGTTGTGGTCATCTATAGATGCTGTAGTCCCAGAACCTTCATCGACTGGTCCTATAATTACACCAGATAGTGGATTGTACACTTACTACCCTGGAAATTTGAATCAGGTCAAACTTGGTATTAGTCTTTCTCAAGGATTAGATATTGAACTAGTAGCGAAGTCGGGTGAGAAGGTTCAGTACGCTAATGGGCGACGATCTTCTGACAACTTTCACCGTTGGGCTGACGCTGCATATTGCTTTCCTCATCCAGACGGAATGGACCAGGGGTATGTGTATGTTTCCAATTCAGAGGGAGACACTGGTAGAGGGGGTGTAGGTGCTATTTACTTTGACAAGGATGATAATGTTCTTGAATACAAAATGCTTTTAAAACAGACAACAAAAAATTGTGGTGGCGGCCATACACCATGGGGAACATGGGTTAGCTGTGAAGAGCATTCGGGCGCAAGTGGCATATTCCAGGTACATACAGGATTGTCATAAGGCGTGTTTGATTTTACTGTGATAATGTAATGCACAATGCCACTCACACAATTTTCTCATTTTGTGACTTTTTCCCAGGTTGATCCGTGGGATAACCGTCCGCCGGAACTAACAGCTCTAGGTGATCCAAGTGGCAATGGTAAACGTGCAGGGATGTGGGAGTCTTTTGCCTATGATATATCCAATCCCGCGGTACCACGTTTCTTCTTCTCCGAAGATGTCAGGAATGGTCCAGTCCGTCGGTTCACTCCTACTTCAGACACTGTTACTGCTGATAAATCTAAAATGTGGGATATGCTAAATGACGAAGATGGAACACATGAATATGTTCTCCTCAATCGAGATACAGGGAAATTTGAATGGACGCGAAACTTAAATGAAGGAAGGAACAATGCTTTTGCAAACTATCAAAACATTGAGGGAATTGACTTTCGTGATGGACATTTATTCTTTGTAAGTAAACGGCAAAAAGAATTGTTTGATTTGACTTTGGCAGATGGTACGTTCCAAGTTACAAGTACAGATGTTAGGACCTTTTCCAACCCAGATCAAATTGATTTCTTGGTGAGACGGCATCGTCATCGTCGCCAAATGAAGGAGGGGGAAGAAGTAGAGCCACAAAATGAAAATGGTAGTCGAAAACTCGATATTCTTGCAGAAATGCCAATTTTATATGGTACAGAAGATGGTGGGAAATTACCTGGTATATTTGGTATGGATATCAAGGGACGTTGGTTTTCAATTTTGGAATTGGCAAATGCTGCACCAGAAGACGAAGAAACGAGTGGCTTTGCCATGTCACCTGGTAAGAAAAGTTTCTTTTTTTGCTTCCAAGATGCTGGTTTGTGTTATCGTGTATGGCGTAAAGATGGGTATACTTTTGATGTTGAATATCTAAATATCAAGTATCACAATGCAAGATAATAATATTCTGCAAGAGTTTACAATCCAGTTTGCGGGTGGAAGATGAATCGTCATACTGTACCAAACCGTGACTACTATGAATTATTTTAGAGTTGGCATCAACTATAGGATCTACAACCGAAAATATGGAATGCATCAAGTAATATGTGGACACGAAGGACACTTTCTATGAGGCTTTAAACCTGTCTTGACATGTATCATTCTCTTCAGTGCTTGAAGCTAAAATTGTTTTGATTAATTTAAGATTATTTTGTTGGTATTATATTCTTACTTGATGTAGAATAGTTTTGAAAGAAAGTCAGCGTTTGTGGGGAGATGAAATGGGACATTTTTTAACATTATCCAACCCACACAAAAACTACAGTTGAAAACATCTTGAGGTCCAGTTTACATAACAAAAGAAATCTTTTGGTTAGTGCTACAATTTTTAATTTCTTGCGATACATATCTCCCTTGCTTTATCTCCATTCAAATAATACATATATGAATAGGAGTGCACTTAGCTTCCATTTTTCCCTGATTGACGTGTTCGGCTGGCCCTCCAAAACGAGAGTCACGACTGAAACACTCTCAGTGATTCTCTCTCTGTGCAAAGCTGAAAGTTCATTGCAAACAGGGGATGAGTTGATATTCGTTACCTATTTGTGTGGCACAGTCTAGTCAGTTTAAGATCCCACGATTATTTCATGACACATCCGTTGGAATTAAATCGTAGACCAAAACTGCTGGTGTTAATTCTTTTCTTATTTACCTTCTTGACTTTTCCCTCACCTTCAACATCTGCTATCACGATACCTCAAATTAGGATGCCATTCAAAACTGTTCTTGGGCAAGCTATAACTACGACACAGTGGTATGTTCGTGGTAAAAGCCATTTCACCGCAACCGGATATTTGAAACACATCAAGAATTACAACAGTCCTGTTCAATCGTCGGTCATTGCTACGGAGAATGACAATGATGGTGTGGACATGACAGGAAAGGTCGTGATTGTGACAGGTGCAAATTCAGGAATTGGGAAAGAGTTGGCTACATACGCTGCGGATAAGGGTGCAAATGTTTATATGCTGTGCCGATCCGCAAAACGTGCCGAGGCTGCACGTGATGAAATCATCAAGGCTACAAAGAATTCCAATGTTAAGGTTTTGTTAGCTGATGTACAAGAGTTAGACCAAATTCGCAACGTTGCCAAAGAAATTCAATCGATTGAAGATCGAATTGATTGCTTGGTTTGCAATGCAGGTGTTTTGTTAAATGATCGTCAAGAATCAAAAGGGGGCATTGAAACTACTTTTGCATCGCATTTTTTGGGTGGATCGTACCTTTTGTCGAAATTGCTATTGCCACAATTACGCAAGGCTTCTTCGTCTTCTACTGCTAGTGGTAATGCAAATGAGAGCAAAGACAGCTTCGGTCCAAGAGTTATTTTTGTCTCATCGGGCGGGATGCTAAACTCAAAATTCCCTGATTGGGAAACAGCTACTAGCACTGGTTCCAAAAAAGAGGAATATGACGGTAATATGGCATATACATATGCGAAACGTGGTCAAGTACTGTTAGCAGAACGATTTACTAAAGAGTATCCAGACATTACATGGCTTTCGTGTCATCCTGGTTGGACATCGACAGATGCTGTTCAGGCAGCATATGGTGATACTGCAAAATATTTGGAGCCAATGAGAAGCACATGGCAAGGTGCTGAGGGGATTGCGTGGCTTATGTCAACTCCAAAAGCAAATTTGAAAAGTGGTGAATTTTATTTGGATCGAATGCCTGACCAGAAACATCTTGCTGGGCCATTCATGACATCGGGTAGTTTTACTAAGAATACTGAACAAGAAGTCGATGTCATGATGGAAAATTTAAAAAGGTCGTGCGATGGTGTTTAAGATTGCTAGCTGTTAACTTTAGAATCTCGTCTTCCTCTCTAGTGTTCTTGGTCTTTCTTTCCAAATCCATAGTCTAAACTGTGAACAGATTGAGATGGCCATGGACCTGTAGCAGGTGCAGCCATAACATTGTTACAGTTTCTGTAAGATTGAATTGCTCCTATACATTCTGAATTTTTATGTCGAACTCAAAAAAATGTAATAATGGCATAGCTATCCAGGGTATGCAAAATCACCAAATCTCACACACCAAATGATACAATGATGATAGCTTAATGCAGTACATGCCACCTCTGGATTGCAAAGTTAAAGAGATTCTGTTTTGGAGCGGTCTGCTTTAAAAAGCAAAAACAAATAATGCATCCTCATTAAAAATATTTCCCACAACATAATGATACTGATACCAACAAGTCCACCTGACTCTTTCGATATTAATTTCGATCCTTCTTTATCTTGCCATTCCACGTCTACTTCAGCCACTGGTATGCTCCAACATTTGGCACGAAACAAAACTTCCACATCATGTGTCCATCGCTGAAGGTACAAGTCCTTATAAAGTTTGGAAGATGCTACATTTAACAATTTTAATCCACATTGCGTATCTTGACAATTTAAGTTGCCACATATAAGTTGTACACAGGTCCGAAATCCCCATCGTGTAATTTGACGTTTCCAACTTAGTACACCATCATAACCTCGATTCCCAACTACAATGCAGGGCGACGAATTCCAAATATTCTCATTACAAATCGGATTGTTGTTGT
>WKLE02001992.1:0-13692 GCA_014885115.2 Asterionellopsis glacialis | reverse complement strand
GAGTGAGAACTGCTTGTATCTCTGTGTATTTTGTTCTTTGATACAACTCTCGGTGTTGATTGTTGATCCAACACAGAAAGCTCCTCCAGACAAGTCCAACTATCCGATATTGCATTCTCCTCTAATGGTTCTAGCAACCAAGACAGTTCTCTTTTTTTATCAATGTCATTGTTTCAATATGTGAATGACTCTTTTTTTGCTCCACCAGAATGGGTTGACACCAAACTTAAGCCTGGTCACACATCACTGTCCACCATATATGGAAACAACAACTGGGTGTGGGGATATTTTCCTCTTAGCTTCGTGAAGAGTCCAAATATTGTATGGCTTTTAACAGCAGCTATTTTGTACGTTTTATTTCCATATGAAAAGAGTTTTAAAAATGCTGCTGTGTTGGACACTGCGTGGATACTTCAACGTGCTGTAATCAACAGTATTGTTGTCAATCTATATTACGGACTTTGGCACGCAGCACTATATGTGTGGCGCTTGAGTAAAAGAAAGTTTAACCCCAAGAGTGGCGGGCCGTCAATGTCGCGATTCATTCATAATATCTGGTACACAAACATCGGTACCCTGCAATGGACTTTTTGGGAGGTACTATTCATTCATTGCTATGCTACTAACAAAATTGCATATGTATCCGATGCACAGATTCTTTCATCACCGATAGAAATGGGTAAATTGTGCTTTTGGATCCTATTTGTTCCCTTCTATCGTGAGGTACACTTTTATTTTACGCATCGCTTCATTCATTTTCGCGTACTTTATAAATATGTACATTC
The DNA here is from genome assembly GCA_014885115.2 of Asterionellopsis glacialis. NCBI lineage: Eukaryota > Bacillariophyta > Plagiogrammaphyceae > Rhaphoneidales > Asterionellopsidaceae > Asterionellopsis > Asterionellopsis glacialis. The sequence continues at coordinate 12,907 of WKLE02001992.1, read as the reverse complement.
CGTTCATCATCGTAACACAGATCCGGAACCGTTCTCTGGGATGACAATGCATCCTGTCGAACATATGTATTACATTGGTTGTGTTGGATTGTCTCTTTATATTCAAGCTTCTCCATTTGTCTTCTTATGGAATGGCATTCACGTCCTGCTTTCTCCTGCTGCAGCTCATTCTGGTTGGGAGGATCATTACATGTCTGGACAACATCATTTTATTCACGTACGTTCAATCTTTTTATTTGTGTTTTGTGAAACCAATGTGTTCTAGCCTAACGAATGTAGAGCCTTTCTTTCTTTCTTTCTTTCTTTCGTCGATATACAACAAATTATGGTCTAGCATGCAAAATTCGAATGCAATTATGGTACAAGTAGAATGCCAATAGATAAATGGTTTGGAACATACCAAGACAAACTAGGGAAGATGTCAGATTTGTACAAAGGCCAATACAAGGATGATGGTTCTGCAGAGGAAGAAGTTGGAAGCACACACGCAGGAAAAAAATACCTAGATGGAGATGTTTCTTGGAGAGCAATATTCCCGGAGAAATTGGATCAGGTGATGTACAACGTATTGAACCTATTTCCGTTGTTGGTGTTAATACAGGCATTGCAGCACATGATATCGTCCAGAGATTCTAATGAATCGGCTACGATGAATGATGTACAGATTTCTATTGTAGGGTTTACTGTTGCGGTTGGTCCAATTGTTTTGGCGTGTGTGCTGGGTGTTTTGTTCCCCGATAAGAAACACTTTTGGTGGCCATTTCACAAGGAAGCAACGCTGACTCTTGGCTTTCATATTGTGCTTGCTACTGTCATTGCGGTCGTCCCAGTTTTTCATTTTATCGTTTCTATCTTGACTGAAGATGGAGCACAGACCATCCCATATCAGTAGTTACATAATGTTTGATCATCGTGACTCTCCATGATACCATGATACGTAGTCTGTTGAGCTTAATCTAATTCACAAGCATGCTACTGATTCCGCATGAATGAATCAAAAGAGGTACTAGACTAAAAGAAGATGCACGCATTGTAAAATATTAAATAATGATTTTATTTTAGCCACATTCAATGCACTATATTTTATCTTTTGTTATCAAACGTAGCCTCTTCTATTCTGTGCCTTGGTAAAGAGACGAGAAGGAGATCCTCCTCGTCGCACCCCGTAATTTTGATCTGATGCGTCTATCGGATCCTCTCCACGCAAAATACTAGCGGCACTACTTTTTCCATAATACAGACCTCTATATTGATGAGTATGAGGTTGGCTACGAGACAAATATAATGTATCCTGAGTGTTCTTGACAGTGCGTCCTTCCTCTTGTATTGGATAACAACCTGCGTGACTATTTGGACTTCCCATGATTTTTTGACCTTCATAATTTCTTTCTGCTGTGTCAGCACCGAAATCAAAAGTTTCATATTCAGGTGGTTTACTGAAACAAGATACACCTTTTTTGACCCAAGATTTGACACCACGACGCGGGGGAGTTTTATAATGAGTGTTTTCGGTGCCAACATGGTGGTGTTGGAAGGGATCAACGCCTCTTCCTTTTTCTCCGACTACCCCCCTCTTGCTGGGATTCTGATTAGACATACTGAGACCACTTGCATCAGTTGTACCTGAAACGTCATCCCAACTCGGTCTCGAATAATTATTTTGTGATTTATTCAAACCCGCCTTTGCTCGTGGCGGTGAACCATCTGGATAAGCATACGTAGATGTCGCTGACAATCCACCTGTTACTCGAGGAGGTGTAGATCTGGCAGATTTGTGTACTGCCATGACAGCTTTTTTCCGTTTCCAGAATGATTTGATGTCGGACGTTGTTGCATTTGACCCTTTTAGAGGTGATGAGGCCCATTCAGATTCTACAGCAACGTCAATTGTTGCTGGAACAGGATTGGGAGTACAACTTGAAGATGAGTCGTCTGTTTTTACACTTTTCTTACTAGGACTATCATGTGATCGTAACCAAGATGGTTCTTTTGCATCATCTTTCTCCCATGGTTGTGGTTGCCACCACCCTTCGTTACGATCTTCTATTACTCCTTCACTTTCACCCTCACTCTGACTTTCCCCTTCATCAACAACCCCATCGATTAAACTTGAGAAGAAATCTTCGATTGGATTTGCAATTTGTGCATCAAATGCATTCAAAAGATCTTCAGCGAGCACGTCAGTGCCAAACGTCTCACGAATATCTTTACGAAACATGTTGGCATATTCATCAATAAATCCTACTTCTTCTTCTTCTTCTCGGTCTGCTTGCCCTTGTCTTCGTCGTTGTAATCGCCTCACTGACTTACCGATTTCTATTGTGTCAGATTCTTCATCTGTGTCTAAGGCATTACTTTCTCTGTCGTCGTCCTCGGCATTATTACTATTATTATTGTGTTCTTCGAGTGATTTCATAAGAGACGAAAGACGATCCATCATATTTTGTTTGTCGACGGATCGTCCTGTTTGTCGAGTTTTGACAATTTCTCTTTCTAAATATCGAAGCTGAGATTGGATATCACGAAGGACGTCGTCGTCGTCGGCATCGTCCTTTCCAGCTTCGGTCGAATTGCTCTGGGTAAAAGTGCTCTCCGTAAAGGAGTCTGGTGAGAGAGAATCGAAGGAACTTTTCATGGAATACCCCGATGGTGGAGATTTGGTACTAGCATGTGTACGTGGAGTGGATGGAATGACTTTGTGGTATGCCTCTTGATATGTTAGAGGAGGTTCTTCAATTTCAGTGTGCGGAGCACATAAGAGACGTTCGAACACACCTCGTTTCTTCACCGATGCAACAGGATAATTCTTATTCTTGTGCGAACGTCGCGGCTGTGACAGGCGATAGGAACTTTCATGCGCTTCTTCATAGAAGGTTTCTGCTTTTTCAATTAACGTCTGAGTTGGCATCTTGGGCTGGTCGTAATAAGAAGAAATTCGTGGAGGAAATTGAAGGCACTACCTCTTTACAAGGGTCCAGTGAAGAAGTAGTTTCATCAACTTGGAGAGAAACACACGACAACTTTTCCGATCGAGCCTTGTATGTTCGATTAGAAAGAAGCGGTCGTTCTGACAAAAGACCAGGTTTTGTGTCGCTTTCTGAATAGTCTACAGGTAATATGACTGCAGTGACTGTGTCTACCCTCTTGTGTTTGTTCTCAGAGAGATTACTGCATGTGGTTCCGGTTCCGGGTCTAACAAGAAGTGATCGTTGTGAGATCTTCCGACAATTCAGGCCAATTTTTCAAAAGGTTGTTTGTCGAACGAAGAGAATACCGGTTGAACCGTTATATTTCGTCTGTTGAGATAGAAGGAATCGGTTGTTACAATTATTCAAACTTGAATCACTATCAGTTTTCAACTCGAGCCAAATTTTTACATTCCTTTTGTCTAAATAACGAAAATTCTAATAATCATAATTCGTAGAAAATCATTTGTTTTTGTCTCTCCCCTCAGAAGTTTAATGTGTGCTGTACCCTTTGGTAGGTTTGATACGGACGAGGAGAGACACATCCCATTGCAGTACAGTATTTTTTTCTCAACTCACAAAAGGGGAACACATTAAAAAGGGAAAAATTTAAAGGAATAATTCCACCATGAATCAGATCATGTCTTCCGTAAATACATAGTGGAATCATATGTTTTATGCTGACCATTTTCCACTTTTGGTTACTTCGAAAGGGCGGTCTACTTTCAGAAAATCTTGGTAGACTTTTTCAAACATAAAACATCAATGTACTGCAACAATGACAACTTCTAGAACGCGCATATAATCAAGCAAAGAGATTGATGAAGAGCACGTTATATTATTACTTTTTAAAAAATACTTTGAAGTGGAAAAATTACTCTGTTGGGGAGTCACCATTATCGAAAATTCGAAACAGACCGATTACCAGTACGAAAATAGTGCGAGCTACTACTTTTTTCTAAAAAAAGTTATTGTCTCACAAAGAAAGCAGGCATCTATATAGATAATGCTTCACACGAGCGTATGAAGTAGTATTCACATGCTTCAATAAAGTTGAGAGCAATTTGTTATTGGTTTTTTTTAGAATCTCACGTTTGTCGAGCATATGAATCAATGCCATGGTTTAAAAAAACACATTTGAATTATCAACGAAATTCTCTCTCACAAGTGTGGGGAACATAATTCTTGAGCCCATGATGCCTGATTTAATGGATCACTTCCACACATAAATTGTCGACTTAGTGCGAGAAAGAATTCAATTGAAAAAATTGGAACAAAAAGTATAAGAAGACCACCTAATACCCATGCTTTCTCCTTTTTCAAAATTGGAGATGCTCTTGTTGATTTTTCTTCTTGTTTTGTGCCTGTGAAGGACTTAATGAAGTTGCCGCCGCTGTCGCTATTCTTTTGGTTCTTCTTGACTCGAGTATTGTAATATACATAATTTTCTGGTCGGCTCATTTCTTTCCATGATTCCCCATCAAACAATACACTTTGATTCTTATTGGTGTACGTCGTACCCACCGTCGGTGGATAGTCTTGTATTATTGAAGTGCTATTGCCTAATTCTGTAATATTGGAATTCATTAATTTTGACGAAAAAGAAGAGAATTCTTCTTCATCCGGAAGGTCAATTTGGTTCCTCCAAAGGATAAAATTTGACGACGATCTACTTTGTAAGAATGAACCTAAAAATGCCAATGAAAAGGCAAGAACTGTCCCACTTATAATATCCTGAGCAGTCAGTGCGTCTTGGCTTTCCACCACTCCATCTATCATGGAAAGCGAAGTTGTGGTGGTCGCTGATGGCAAAAATGTCCTCGGTGAAGAAGGAAGAGACTGCAAAGCAAGACTGCTCGGGTGATGAACCAGCATCCTGTATTTCGGTTTGTGTCACTTAACTAAAACTTGAGAGAAGTCAATAAAGACTTCGGCTCGGAGTGGCTGTGTTCTAAAATTTCGATTGCAGTTAGGTATTGATTAATTTCACGAATTGGTGTGCGTCAGTTGCCGAATATCATGGTGTTCCGGGTAAACTAGTCCTCTGGATCGTCCAGTGGAGTCCTTCATTTTTCTCTTGAACCACAAAGTCTCAAAGAAAAATTGGGGGAGTCTGTGACTCAGACACATCCAAGGACTATCTCCGTAGAAGTGCAGTGTATGTGCTTTACTCATATGATACAGAAAAAATACTGTATGCAAGACAATATTTTTATCTATCTTTGGAGCTTTGTATTTTAATGATACATAATGTACAGAAATACAATAGTTGCGTTCAGTGGACAACTCGAGTGGAACTGGATCTTTTTGAGGGCGGTCGTGCTGGATGATGGCGAGGGTGAAAAAAGATCTGTGAAATCGCTGTGGCGAAGGCAGAAGCCGAAGCCCGGATGCCCGATGAACTTGGCAACAAATCCATCAACAAATCACCCATCACAACATTACCATCCATCACTACTACAAATCACATCTAACAAACTTCAACTTGCGATCGTGCAGTCATATCCTTGCACTGCACATCTTAGATTTCGGGGCTCTAACGAAATCCAATAGCAACATGATGACCAAACTCAATGTCAGCAGAAGAATCACGTGTTCTGTTATGACTACGTTGGTGATTATGCTTGGATGCAATTATGATTCTGTAACTGCATTTCAACAACCTGCTGGAGTGAGGATGCCCTCGGTATCTTCATCATCAATTAGGCCACCTCTGTTTAAAACTGATCATGGTCAAGATCGTCGTTTTCAAACAATGTCATTCAATAAAAAAGGAAGATCGCCTTTTCCCTCCAATAAGTATGGCATTCAATCTATTGGAAACAGAGGCAAGGTTTCTCGCATTGTCCTTGCATCAGGAATGGCTGATCTGCACCCTATGGCATGGTATTCCATGACTATGCTAGCATTTCAATTTGGTACACAACCAATTTTGGTAAGGAAGTTTGCCCCCAAGAGTATTTGTAGAAGTACAGTTGTCCTTGCTCAGGAGGTTGTTAAATTTTTCATGGCGGGAATGATTCTGTAAGTTCTTGTGTCGGTCGGGAAGTGTTATGGGTATTTCAGCCTTTACATTAATTATGATTGTTTCGTCTTCTTCTTCGACTTTTCCTAATTTACTCTAATTGAATTTGTTGATTTATTTTTATCATTGTGGGCTTTTGTACAGTATGGTAACCGGTGGATGGGCTTCTTCTGTTGCTGGTACGTTCGCTAAAGTATGTTGCTTTTGGAGGTATTGATTGCCATTGTGCTTTGTTCTATTTTTCATATTATAAAAAAAAACTAACAAATATCATGGGAATGAATTTTGGTTTCTTTTGGTAATTTTAACGTGCTCCACTAATGGTCTTGATTACTATACTCCTGTACGACATTATTATTACTCTTGTTATTTCTCAGGCTGGTCCATTCGAGAATGGTGGCTGGTAGCAGGAATTCCTGCCTTTTTATATGTTGTACAGAATTATTGTACCTTGATAGCCTATCAAAATCTTGCACCAGTAACATTTAATGTTTTGAATCAGACCAAAACATTATCTGCTGCATTGTGCTGCTTTTTGGTGATGGGACGTGCGCAATCGAAACTTCAAGTTGTATCATTATTTATACTGTTGCTATCTGCACTTGTCATTGAAAAAGTTGTTCCACTTCCATTCGTAGGTGGCAACAAGAACGACGACGGCGATACCTTATCATCCAAAGAGGAGGGTGAAGATAACAATGAAGCTGCTGATGCAAGAAAAACACATTTAGTAAGTGGTGTTGTCCCTATACTTGCCGCAAGTTTTATTTCGGGACTTGCAGGTGCCTTGGTGCAAAAGAGTTTGCAACATCATGGAAGGAATACGTATTTATTTTCCATGGAATTGGCAGCGGCATCATCATTCATGTTGATTGTATCATTATTATTTGGTTCACCTGATGCCAAACTTATTCAAAAACAAGGACTTTCATATGGATGGACACTCAAAACATGGTTACCAGTCTTTACCAATGCTGGTGGTGGAATTGTGGTGGGCCTTGTGACGAAACATGCAGGTGCTGTACGAAAAGGCTTTGCCTTAATCTTTGGATTACTCCTCTCAGGTATCTTACAATCTCGATTGTCTACCAATACTGGTGGTGGTGGTTCCGAGGAAGCTGGAGCTGGTGATGGTGGAGTTACATCAGAACAAATCGTTGGTGGAGTATTGGCTTCCTTAAGTCTTTGGATGCATGCCAAATTTCCATATGTTGCACCTTGAGAGACATACAAAGTTGTTTACCATTTTATGCGTATGTCTGCATATTATAAACTCCCATGGCAAAAGGCCATCGTTGGAAGAAGAGGGAATTAAAGCAATCAAATGTTAAAATGAAAAAAACTCTTTAGAGTCATTGTACTATGAAAGGGGTGTTTAATTTAAAAACATGCATTGTGTTACATCACTTTTATTCAACAGGAACATTTAATTTCTGGGAACAAGATTATGGGATGTGATGATGCTGACAAATAAATAGTTATTTAAATGCCAGATGCCTATTTCACCCGACTTTGCCTCTTCACCCCACTTTCTTCTTCTTCACGATACTCCTAATGAAGATTCCGTCCATAAATGAGGATGTCGTAATCTTGTCTGCGCTACTAACAACTCGAGATCAGTCGTCATTCGCTCATTTTTCCACTGTATTATGATTCCAAAGCTGATTTTTGATCATCATCATCCTTTCCTCCAAGTTTCAAGAGTTTATTCTTAGTCATACGTGCCAATCGATAAAGGAGTAAGAGAGGGTAAACCACCAAATCTGTTAAAAACTTAATTACCAAAACAATGATAAACTTGCAAAATAATGGAACGGCAATAAGTGCTGCAGTTAGAGGTCCAAATCCTTCTGCCTTTTCTCGTTCTTCTGCGGGAGTTGGAGTTTTCTCATCGTCGTTTTCATCCTTTGCCCCATTTTCTGCCGCCATGAACAACATAGATGTAGTGGCTGCTGTGTGTGTCATTGTCGTTGTTGTGGATAACGATAATCTTTTAAGTTCTTGTACTTTATTAGATCTCATCTTGAAAAGTGGTGACGTTGCAGCGGCAGTACTCCTACTTCTTCCTACAATTCCAAAGCCAACACATTGTGATGCAAATAAAGCTAATAACAAAGTTACCAATAGTGGACGCGGTGGTGCTGTAGAGCCTGTCATGATGTCGTTGTCCTTCGCGGTTTCTTGATCGTTTCTTTCAAATTATGAAACACGGTGTCGGAGAGGTTTTTGGACAACAGGAGATGGCAGTGTAATGCAGACAACACAAACAAAGCTATGAAGATGAATGGTGAGAAATTTTGTCTCGAGATGGTAGTCCTACGTGTTGTAGGATCACACAAAACAACAACAAGATGTTTTTCCTGCCAGGGGCGAAAAATCGAAAAACATGGGCCCAATGATTCCATTCGGTACAACTTCAAGTCCACTCCTCATCTTTAGGATTGTGAGTACAAATAATGAATAATAATACTAATAAAAAATTTCACGATCTTCTGTTCAAACATCTTTGTAAGCCGATAGGGAGAGCGATAAGTTCCTGTATCGCCCTGGGTACCGTAGATGAGTAGGACACTCGTACACGTACAGACAGACAATACGTTGATATTTTAGTCGAACAAATCAAATTCATGATGCAATACGAGGTACGTACGTTGGCTACACAACCACAACAGACACAGTTTGAAGGAGTCAGGCGGTCCCATCCAACCTTTTGTTGTGTAGATCACAAAAATTCGCCCCATCTGGAATATGTTACGAAAGAGAAGCATCAATGACAAAAAGACGGTATTGTAGCAGGTGCGTAACCTTAGTTTGAAGTCTGTCTAGATAGAGAGTCTATAAAGGGTACATTAGTAGTCCTGAACAGAAAAGTCGTTCTCATAAGAGAGAAGGCATTGAGCCTTTTGGTTTTTTAGTAGAGAAAGAGAAATGTTATGCTTATAACAGGTACTTACTTATCCCACACGACAGTTGTATTGACTCTTTCTAGCAGTAGAGAGAGCGCTTGAAACAATAATAGTGAGACGTTTAGGTAGATGTCACAATATATTATTTTCATTCGATGCTCTAGAATCAACATGTACGGAGTTCATCACACGTATGCCATACGTTGCTACTGATGAATTTAAAAGTATGAAGACTTCGTTGCAGATGCAGTATTTATTCGCCAGTGGCTGCGCTTATAAAAAATAATACTAAATACATGCTGCACACTACCCAACACACAACGCTGCCATCACCAACCAATAAGTGTTACAAAAGGAAAGGCATGGAAACACGATGGTGTAAAACATATAGCGTACAAAGGCCGGGAATCGAACCCGGGACCTCAGCTGTGTTAAAGCCGCGTCATAACCAACTAGACCACCTCTGCTTGCTGCTCAGTTGGTGTGCTATCGCAATTCTTGATCACTGGCAAAGTTGCATGTATGTTGCATTGCCACTGGCGTGTCTAGCACGAGGAAAATGATATGGACGAAAAGTCGTCGATAGCAACGGTTTCTTTGCCCTTACGAAAAAAATGGAAAGTATTACCAGGTACGCGACTACAGATTAAAGCCACTCTGTCTGTACCTGTAAGCCAGCTAGCTAATGCATATTCCTGTACATCTATTCTACGACTAGCCCCCCGCTTGCTAGGGTTGGCAGTCGCGTCGTTGGTTCTCTGAGAGAGATCGTCTCAATCAATCGACTTTTCCTCATCCTGATCTCTTTTGGGCTGGACAACGCGAATCGGAAGCCTTTTCTTTCCTAGACACCGTGTACCTGTAGGACCTGGTACAGTATCTGGAACACGAACGAGATCGAAACGCAACGTCCATCAGTCTTGGCCCACATTTTATTATTCCTGATAGTTCCTCAATCACTTTGTGCATGATGTTCAATTCCAGTATATACACAAGAACGCTAGACAGTTTGAGAGAGGTGCAAGTTCTACAATCAGTCACTCACTTTTCCCCACGCAAGCAAGAAGTATCATACTCTAGAGAGGTACTGTACTTCTATTGATACCGCGTACCAGGTACAGGCAGGGTCTCTTGGCAAAGGATCCTACCCGGTAGTCATAGAGAGGGACAACCTTTACCTTGGGTAAGTTCCGGGACTACCGGGACGTCCTCTCTACTAGAGGTCTATTACCTGTACAGGTACTGGTACATGTTGTATATTGTAACCACGCATGCGCGCACCTCCAGTTCAGGTCCTACGCCGCTCGCACTCCTCACTGACGAAATCCAAGCAAACGTCATTCACATCGTCACTCGTGGTTGTTCCAAACACTCAGCTCCACCGCCAAGGCGACAGTTACTCTAGGACTAGTCCGTGCAGTGCCAGCCTTCGCTTAGAGCAGGTAGGAAAAGATTTGTTGTGTGACACAGCTATCATTACTCTACAAATAAAGTTATTTCCTGTGTGCGCAGACACAATTATTGAATCGACTCTTTATCACATCGACATCATGAAGTTCATCACCCTTCTCGCCGCCTTCCTTCCTTTCGCAGGTGCTTTTGCGCCGACACCTGCCTTCACATCGTCTCGTATGTCAACAGAATTGTATGATGCTGCCATTCAATTTGTCAAGGGTCTTGATGAGAAAGTTGTACCAGATATTAGTTTGACAAGAGCACGTGATGGATCCAGTGGTACTGCTACGTTCAAGTTCGCCAATCCCAATGTATTTGATGCTAGCACATCAAGTCAAGGCGAAGTTACCGGTATGTTCCTTGTGGACGAGGAAGGTGAAATGTCTACAACTGATGTGAATGCACGATTCGCTAACGGCAAACCACAAGCAATTGAATCTGTTTTGGTTATGAAAAGTCCTGGAGAATGGGACAGATTCATGAGATTTATGGAGCGTTATGCTGAAGCTAATGGTCTTGCGTTTACCAAGGCTGGTTAAATAACAAAACAACAAAACAACTAGTCTCGGTAGGAAGAAAAAACATGTGTTTCATTAAACTCTATATAGATTGACTAAAGATACGATTTACACTGAAAAGATGTCTTTTTTTTCGTAAAGCTCGCGGTGTGTCTTTTTGTATCGAATAAGAGCTCTCATTTGTTGAATGTAAGGGGATTGAAATCTTCTGATCACGAATTCTGCAAGTGCATTTCAGTACGTACACTTGAAATAAACAATGTGGTGGGAAATATACATAAAAAGAAGTTCTTGTTTCGCTCATGTGGTATAGTCTATTATCAGGTGAGCGCTACGATAAAGCAAAAGCTAGCTAAAAAGGAAATACTAGAACCCAACCAGAGGGTTGCCATACTATATATAGACTAGATGATCCCTTTATCTTAACAGTTTGACAAACTAGTTAACAATAGGAAACAAATTAGGAAGTCAGGGATAGTTCACCTTGCAACAAATCGCCCACAAAGTATAGGCGTGTGCTACTTACTCTGTCGTACTCGTTTTCTAACTTTTGATTTTACTCCACACTTGTATTATATATAAAAATATGGAATGGCGCGGTGCGATAGTTACTACTGTTTTTTTCTCTAGTGTACGTTATGGACGTCTCTTAGTTCAGGAAATAGAGGATAACTTATCTATTCCTTCAAGGCCTACAAAAATAGTATTTTATGTCTTTGGCCTGACGAAAGATAAAGGAAGATTACAAAGACCGGGAATCGAACCCGGGACCTCAGCTGTGTTAAAGCCGCGTCATATCCAACTAGACCATCTCTGCTTCCTGACGATCGGGAGTGAATAAGAGTTTATAAAAAGCAAAAAAAATTTATGTTCCGACTCAGCAGCTGTCCAAAAAGAATCACAAAACGGAGTTACGAATTTGTCAGGCCAACCCTTACCACGTGACAAGAACAAAAACAAAAAAATTTTTTACATGTTATCTGCATTTACATCAATGTAAAATACCAACATGCAGAACACAGAAGATTCACCAGCATCATCAGCTACCATCAAAATTAAAGGTTTGTTTTTATCTTCTTGTCACAGTCATTATTTTGATTTTAGTTGTTGTAGGTTTCATTGTTGTCATTGTGTTGTCTAGTTACAATAAATTCTTATGTCTGTTTGGTCAAGATAGGGATATGGATTTTATGCAAGAGTATTACAGTGGCAGTATGGTCAATTTTGTCATGACCTTGCCTGAGTATCAAAGGGTACTTCCAGCCTTAAAGGTGGGACCCACAGGTAAAAAAGTAACAAAATTCAGGTGCCTGCCTCTACGTAGAGGCCTATGTAGAAAATCAGTACAAATTTTTTCTCATCCATCATGCTCTCTTTTAACTCTGATTGATTCTGTTGTTGGACTTTTTCCACGCATAATAGCTACTAAAAGTTCCCAAAGAGGGAATCTGATGTGCGTAATGCATACATCTTCCATTCGTGTATGCATTGGTGGCTGTCCAGTCCCATGACATCACATGTTTTTTAAGTTATGCATGCAACAAGTCCACAAGCAGTCCTCATTTGCTGTTGACAATGGGCCAAATTGGCTGTCATCAAAAGTCAGGCACCAAAGGAAGTAGAACAGCAACATCCACAACCGCCTTGACATTTCTCATAATAAATCAAGGTTGTTAGAGTATCTTGATGGCAATGCCAACAAGAAGCACTACAAGGAGAAGAAATGCACAATTCATCAAAATGATGCATCAAAATTTTGAAAAACCACGTTTCAAGCTGTAGTGGTTGGAATTGAACAAATCCTACCACCAGCTGCTCTCCTTCCACCAAGACTCCAACTTATTGAAGAACAGAAGAACAAGATTCTTCACACCATTCAAGATGAAGTGTCTCCTTTATCACCAGAAGAAAGAGTTACAGCATTGTCACTGGCTTTGAAAGATGCAGGAATAAATCATTTTGTTCAACAAGTACTCAACTCATCCAAAAAAGCTTCTGCTGCTGCTAGCATTGAAAATGACAATCAACTATTGTTTA
>WKLE02001991.1:11158-24905 GCA_014885115.2 Asterionellopsis glacialis | reverse complement strand
GTGGTCTAACATTACGATTCATGATTCTCGTTCGTGTATCCACAACTTTGTGGCACAAACAGCAAAGATGAGAAATTACAGTATTTTTTTTTTCAAGGACATAAATTATATCACTATATAAAAAATAAACATGACCAACACAGTATAAGTTTACACAACAGATATTTTAACTTGTCTGTATCACATAAATATATGACCCATTTTTCTGGTACATGACATAGACAATTTGTTATGTCACTGTGTACACTTTTTTATGTCAGTTCCAAAGAAAATATGCCGGTGGAGGACAGAATTTCAGTGATGCACCAACGTTTTTGATTGACTGACAGACAGACTTTTTTCTGGAGTAGCTTGAACTTCCTTTCTGATGTTGTACTGCGCATCTGTTTGGTTTGTTTGTTAGTCCACATGACAAGACCAAACTATTGTCTTTTTATCCGTTAACTCCAAGAGTGTAAATATTATTTGCGTTTTCCACTTAATGATAAAGTTACCTCCCATAGTGTTCCACTTTGTAGGTTTTTGGTTCTTGTAAGAGCTGGCCTTCCCCCGTTCCACGAAATCTTTAAGGATGATTGTCGCGGTAGTACCAGTGTCAAGTAGGATCCATATAGGAACCAGCTTGCCATCTTTGTTTATTATCTTGTCTACTACTTCAGTAGTGCTGTGCATAGATTTTTGCTTTTTCGCTTTTTGCTGAATGTGCAGCATGTTGTACGATTGTTCTACGTTGGGGAAACGGTTTGATTTAGTATATGAAGTAGGCGTAAAGTAATTGTCAAATTCTTCACTACTAGTTTTATGTTTAATTTTACTATGTTGCAAAAAGTACAAACTAGGTTTGTTATTGGAGGAAGAATCCGATTCATACTGGACTTCATGTTTCTTTTTCTTACTATCCTTCAATACTTCTCATCCTGTTTACTTGTTCCTGCATGGATGTCTTGGATTTACCCAAATCCTTCTTTTTTGACTTGTCCGCAGTACATTTGCTGGTATTATGGTTGTTCATATGGCAGTTGCTACACCACTTGCGAGTGTGCTGGCGCTTGTTATTGCTTCTGTTGTTATTGCGATCAGAATTCTTTTCTGGTCATTCACACTTGCAATTTTTCTTGGTCTCCTTAGGTTGTTTAGACTTAGCAAGTTCGCGATCTATGTTATCAAGTACCTCTAACTTCTCAAAGTAGTCCACAGTATCTTCCCACAAGAGATCGTGAGGGTTGAGGTTGCTAGCAAGTAGGGCAGATTGCCACTTAAGTGGTTTTGCCTGATACAAGATGTCCACGAGTTCATCATCGCCGAATTTTTGAACATTTTTACCATTGTGGTTCATTGGAAAATATGGTAAATATTTGTTCAACTGGCAAAGCCTTACAATGTACTCTTGCAACATGAAGTTGTTGGTCATTGCTAAGTGATAGCAAAGGTAGTTCTTCTGGCGCCTTGCCTCATGCCTAGACAAAAAGAAATTCTTGCCTACGTCATTCAGTACCAGTTCAAAGATCTGTTCAGGATCTTTTTGGACTGGTTTCTTGGGGGTGGCATTTTTGCTCTGGCGATTGACATTTGCTGCTTGGAACAGCTGCCTTGCTCTGCCCTTCAAAAGGGTGAGGGCCATGCTTAGTTGCATATTCCTTATTCCTTGACTTCCTTTTTGGAGGTCTAGAGGAAAGGAATTCCTCAAAGGAATCAGGAATTCGTCCCTTCTTTGAGGATCCCTCTCAATTTCCTTTCCTCCTTTTTGTTGGTAGAGAAATTCCTCATTCCTACATGGAGGAATCCTCTGCGCAAAGTGCGCCGTATATTTTTTTGTCTTTTCTACAAACAATGTACACCATCAATAGTACTTGTAATATTCCTTGTTTTTAAATTCGTGGCTGTCGCTGCTGCAAGCGTAGAGGAAAGTGTGCAGTATATCTTTTTTTTTGTCTTTTCTACAAACAGTTACTTGTAATATTCCTTGTTTTTTAATTCCTTGCTGTTACTGCTGCAAAATCGAATTGTCCTATCAAGATTGATTATTTTTCTATTCCATTGTCGCTGTTGCTGCTGCAAAATTGAATCGTTGCCTATTGCGATTGATTATTTTTTTATCACATTGTTGCTGTTGCCGCTGCAAAATTGAATCATCATTGTCACTGTTGCTGGTTCAAAATCGAATCATCGCCCATTGCAATGGATTTTTTTTTATCACATTGTTGCTGTTGCTGCTCCAAAATCAAATCATTGCCCATCGCGAATCATCGAAGATTTATATTATTTGTCTAGCTTTGTTTGTGCAGATATATTTTATTAGCACAGTCAATATGCTATCACTGTATTTGTTATCTTATTGGCTGCTTGTTGAATAGGAGTTAGTAAAAGCAGGCACTTTTTAGCGCATCCCAAAGCCTAAGCCTGTCCAACTTTTATACTCTCATGATTGTAGGCGGGTGTCTGGTGTTTGATTGTTGTTTTCATAATATAACTCACATAATGGGAAGACCTTAATTTCAGAACTCATCGTGGCCAAAAATCCCTTGTCAACACCCAAATGCCGTAAAACATTATTACAATGGCCACCTAAAAAAAATTTGCTTCAAGCTAACCAATATTTCAGCAATGATTGGGGTATTTTTACATGTCCTTTGGCTGACTACATCAAGATACCCTACGTTCAAGCTTCACCAATGTTGCATGATTGTTATCAAAGCAAAAAAAAGTAATAACAAAGGTCACAAAGTGTTGGTAACCTTCACACGTCTATATGTGGATTTTATGGCACCTAGTAAATGCAAAAAGGGTGATGTCTCAAGTAACGTACCTGTTGTGAATCTTTGTGGAAGAATAGGTCTGTTTCATTTTTGAAAGAAGTATTTATTGATGAAGGCACACAAGAACTTATTGATGAATACTTTAACTGATGATGTGGTTATGTCATTCCTTGATGACCCTCCTCCTTTACTAGGTGCAAAAAGCAAAACAAACAAAATTAAAAGCGACTTTGATGCAGAGTCCACTGATTTGGCGACATATACATGTGGAGGTTGTGATGAATTGGATGATACCATCTGTAATGATATATGATGTGTCTATGGCTTGCAGCCACAGCATGATGATGGGTGTTGTCGTGAAATGCACAAGATGGATCAATATCTAGCCAAATGGAGAGTAGGCTGCAACAGTCATATATCTGTTCCTCAGTGCCTTCCATATTTTGTTGTATGCAGAAAATGTGAAGAAAAATGCTGGAAGGGTACTCAATGCAAGTTGATAAAGAAGCATGCTACTATGTCAAAAGAAATGCCTTTATTTTATTATTCAGCAACTCACAGTTTCTGTGCTGTTGTGAAGTGTTTTTATTGTAACTCTGCAATTTATCCTACATGCTGCAAACGGATCATTAATTTCAATCAAAATACAATAGAACAATGCACTCCTGCATTATAACAAGAACCCAACAGACTTGGTAACAGTAAATTTATCAAGAAGTTACTTTTTGTCCGTACTGTGTCCATGCAGCAGGTAAGGGGTCTGTGGCCATGGGGATGGCATTGTCAGTCACAACAGGATCTTTTCAGAGCCCTGGCAGTGTCCTCCCGCAGCCATGAAAACAGTTCAAAGCATCAATTTAGCATCAATTTAACAAAACTTATCAAAATGACCTACAAACGGAAATAACATCATTGTTGAAGTTAAAAATTATTTCTAACTAACTCTAGTAGCATTCCTACACATCATCTCAATCACTCCAAATAATTACCAAAACACCTCCTATGAAACATCTACCAATCAAACACAGCTGATCTCACACCTCCCTATCATACCAAATCCTGTCGATTCTCCTTCCTTGGTCTGGTTGAAAAACATGCCATCAATGCTGAGAAAATAAAGTATGAAACAAGCCTTATCATTGCAACGCATCAATCAATTTCAGCCACAAGAAACCACTCCATCTGTCTGTGGTCCATCCATCTGTCCCTAGCAATCACATCACCTATTGTACTCCTGTACCAGGTATCAGGTATCGCACTCATCTATCACATCTGCATCTGTCCGTTGTTGTCTGCCTGATGACCATTCCATCATAATAAATGGACATCATCAGTCCATCTGTTGTCTTCTTCCAGTCTCCAATTATTGTTAGATACAAAAGCATATCACAGTCTGTCCTTCCACAGTCTGTCCTTCATCCAAATTATAATATTATTTACTCATCTTCTATGTCTGTCGTACATCAGTGAACCAACTTCTGTGACACCATCACGTCCATCCATCACCTACAGCACCTATCATTACCACGTCTGTCTGTCAAACATTAATAAAGACATGACAACATCCGTCAGCTGTCCATCTGCCAAACATTACACATTTCTGTTCATCCATATATTCAAATATACTCTAAACCATTATTAAACTACCTAACGCTACTAAAATAATTGGCCTGGTGACATCCAAGTCATGCCTAGTTGGGTAACATTGGCGCACACTAGTTGTAAACTATCTCCTTCATATAAAGAGATGTAGACAGCTTCCCAGGTTTGTTATCCAATCCCAGTTGCCGGAAATGGTGGTTTTTCCATAGCTGTGAGTGCTGTTTTCAGATTTGCAAACCATGCTTGTAACATATGAATGGAGTTGTTCACTCTATCTTGCACTGATCATGTAAAATATCCCCACTGAATTTTTGCTGGAAATGTATGCCTCCTTTCGTGGTCTCTTCGCACCTTTGATTTCATGTTGTTCAGACTTATACTTTCTTTGTCTTGCTTGTTGTGACCGTAAATGTATTTGTTCCTAAATTTTCATGTACTGAATGCAATATCTCGTAGTCCTTGAATGATGGTTTTACTCCATGAGATTCTATTGTGATATTGTCTGTTGATTTGTTTGTCTGTTTTACTCCGCTCCTCGTAGTATTTGTCCTGAGCCGTAGCCCACTTTATAGATAGCCATCCTTTGAAGACATGATTCCATCCTATCTTGTTTTGATCTAGTACTGCTTGCTGTGTAGTATAGTCATAATGTGACGGATTTATGGGTAGTTGGAACTCACTTGGTGGTTCTCCTTTGATCCAGTTAATGAGATTTTGTTGGAAGCATCGGACAAGATGTCTGTATGTGTGTTTCTTCATTAGTCCTGTTGTGAGGGTGGATACTAGGTTGAGAAGATGAGATCGTTTTCTAGGATTCAGACACTGGAAGATGTGTACCCAGGATTTGTCATGTTTGGATTGGCAGCTGATACATTTCGAATTGTGATGATTGTGATAAAACTTTGTCCTTGCACCCACCGGTAACCACTCACATGTATATTGGTGTAAACACCGTTTGAATCCCGGCTTCTGAAGTTTATTGCAATTTCAAACGAGTACCAGTCAATGGTATCCCAGGTTGACTGTGCCCATCCATATTTGTCTTTCCTATATTGCATTAGGGCCTTTAGATGAAGGGCATCTTCAATTTGGTGTTTAAGCTTAGTTGTAACCCTGATGTCTTCTATGTTCAGCAAAATGGTTGTAGTTGGAAATGGTTAGCGTTTTTCTTGAGACGTTGCACATGCTTCATATGCATACTCCGCAAGTTCATCGGCTGCTATATTCAGTTATGCTGGGTATCATAGATCTTTGGCTTGTTTGACTTCATCCTAGTGGCTCTTTACCCATTGATCTTTACCCATTTGGCACTTACTACCATCTTTTGTGTTTGAATGATAAGACGTAGAAGAGATTCAATATCATAATTGGCTGCAATGAATCTTGACGTTCCTCTCATGGGACTAAGTGCTGTATTTATTTTGTTGACACATTCCATGTTGTCGCTGTATGCGACTATCTGAACTACTATGTTACAGATTTGGAAGAATTTGCATATTTGTAACACATATAATAACACTTATGCCATACAGTTCTGCTCTATGAGAAGTGAGAGTTATGATTTGTCCATGGACGGGCCCCATGCCTTCTGTTAGGATTTTTTTTATATGGTTTCCAATATCCATCCATAGGTCGCTTCTGAATGCTTTTTGGATCCATCCAAAGCAATGACGAGTTTAATTCCGCTTTGTATCTCATTTGCAATTGAATTTTTGGACTGTGTAGTAATGTGTTTCAGCAGATCTTGATATGCTTCCAGGAGTGTTGTTTTGAATTGTTGAAAGGTGGTGTTCATCCAGTGTCCGTTGGCTTGGCGTCTGTCCTTCTCAATTTGCCCTAGTCCCATTTCCTATACCCATCCCTACCAATACAATACCTTGTACAGTATGCCAAGTAACCTTGTACAGCATCCCTTTGTACTTCCACTCACGGTCTTTTGGTCTCCAATTATCTTTAAATACAAAAGCACATCACTGTCCATTCTTCAACAGTCTGTTCCTCCTCCAAATTTTATTTATTCATCTTCTATTACTGGAATTATGAAATTTTTTGGTCCCTGTTAAACCAGGTTTTTGCCCATTGTACAATCCAACAATAGAAAACCTGAACCCTGATGGTTCTGGACGTTGTTGCGAGTAGACTGGATTTCTATGGTTATCAGTAGCTGCAGCGATTAACAAATAAATTGAAAAAGTTATATAAATTTATCAAGAAGTCCATGAAACAAATCAAACTATTGAATCAAGCACGGCAACAAGATGGCTTTCCCATAGGATATAAAATTAAGGGTGCTACAAATAACAAAGTGGTAGGTCCTTATCACAATCCTGAAAAATACAACAATGCTTCATTTGAAGAAAGTCAACAATTTGTAAGGATTAGTCACCACATTCCTGTGATTGGCCCACTGAAACTATTTCATTTCATTAATCCTTTGAAGAGCTTGAATGATATGGATACACATAGAAAGCAGTATCTTTGGGATCAATTAAATTTGGAGCATTATTGGTTTTTGTCAAACGTACATTTGATTGATGGACCATTGCTGCATTGTAAAACATATATTTCTGATGCTATACTGAATGCATACTGGACTGTTCTTAATGGAGTTTGTGAAGTATCAAAAGAGTGTTTTTTTGTGGGTCCCCAAGGCTCTTTTAATTGGCATTCATTAGATACGCCAACTATTCCTGGAGAATATATTGACTTATCAGCATTAAGTGTCTCAAATGAAAAGAAGGGTGCTAGTACTAAAGCACCAAGTGTCACAACACAACCAACATTGTTCCGCTTAATGTCAGGAAACATTTCCAAAACAATGGCTAATAATTGTTATCTTAATTTCAAAACAATCTTGAAAGATGGATATGATTTTGTTTACTTTGTATTACAGGGTGCTAATGAGCCCTATTGGTGGGGTGTTTATGTCTTCAAGGAAAGAATGGATTAGAGTATCAAATCATTGATATATTATGTTCTAAACGTGATAAGACAATACCTCTAATTAGCAAATTTCTTAAAGAAAAATTTAAAGTTGATGTGTGCCATGTGCCAGCACAACATATACGACAACAAATGGATGGATCAAGTTGTAGGTTCCACCAGTGCCACATTATGACTGAAATAGCATTATGTGCACCTAATTGGGGGCATCCTAATTCACCACTATTTGTAGAGGGCATTGAAGATTTCAGATTAGTCATTGGACGATGCATTTTAAATTTTGATGGATGTCAGCACTCAAGTGTATCTGAGCCTGCATCTGACTTCTACATTACACAACATGCTTTAGACCCTCAGGCTAACAATGACAAAACCAGAAAAACTGATGATACTAAGAAGAAAAAGATGATACTAAAGAATATAAGAATGATAAGAACAAAAGCACCAACAGTAATAATACAGATGACAAAAAAAAAAATAGTGAAGTCAATGACATCAAGGAATTTACAGAGGATATAATGATAAAACAACCACAACCAGAAGACCTTGTTATATCCAAAGAAGAAGAAGACAGTGATTCAGATACTGAGACAGAAAAAAATCATTGTGAAAAAATGCCTTACCCTGGTTTGGATTCACCACGCAAGTGTAATAAGAGGAACAATATATTGATAAGTACCAAGAATTTATCAAGAAAAAACATGAAAAAACTGGAAAAGACCCTTATATGGTAAGTCAATTACAAGGCAAATGGCCAATCATTAATTATTTGAACAATAAAAGAAAACATGAGACTATTCAGCAATTCCAAGATAGACAAGAAGAAGAGTTGGAAAAAAGAAAGCGCCATGTGAGACGTCAAGCACACAATGAACGTAAAAGGCGTCTAAAGAAAAGGTATGCAGGTGAGCAAAGTTACAAGATCACAGAAGAACAAGTAAATAAGGAGTGTGAGATACGTTTAAAGATGATGGAGTCAATTACAGAAGGTAATGCTGATGATTTGTTTCAAAACAATGTTTTTTATATTTCAAAGCACAAGAAGATGATGTTGCAGAACATAATGCTAAGAAAAAAGAAGGAGAAGAACTTGAAACGTTGCCATATAAAAGTTTAGATGAATTTAAAGCAGCTCATAAAAAAGACATTGAAGTCTATAGGAAACTACATCAAGAAGAGTTATTTAAAGGGAAAAAATGTTTACAAGAAAATACCAAGTACTATGATGCCAAAATATGTGGCATTAGAAAAGTCATTCATGATTTCATTGAAATGTTTCAAACAGATTCAAAATATGTTAATACCAAGCAAGTTGTGTGGATATGCTATCATCCAGCTAAAACAGTTCAACACAAAGGTAAAACCAGAATTAAACCAAAGGAATGCTTGATGATGGTACAAAAGAAATATCACAAGATGTTTGGGTAATGGGTGAGCCTCCTCCAAAAGAAAAGGGAAAAGAAAAAGATAAGAAAGGGATCAATAGCAGTGATGCAAGTAAGGAGGATACAGAAGAAGAAAAGGATGACAAGGCATCTGGAGAAAAAATTGATGATGATGATGATGATGATGACAAAGATAATGGTAGGAAATCCAATGATAATGATAACAAATCAGAAGATGACGGTAATAAAGATTCTAATAATGATGAAGATGAAAAAGAAAAGGATACAAATGACAATACAAATGATACTGACGAAGAGGAAAAAGATGAAGACAAAAAAGAAAAGGATACAAATGACAATACAGATGATACTGACAAAGAGGAAAAAGATGGAGACAAAAAAGAAAAAGATACAACTGATGATAGACATGACACTG
This sequence comes from Asterionellopsis glacialis, assembly GCA_014885115.2. NCBI lineage: Eukaryota > Bacillariophyta > Plagiogrammaphyceae > Rhaphoneidales > Asterionellopsidaceae > Asterionellopsis > Asterionellopsis glacialis. The sequence goes on along the minus strand of WKLE02001991.1, from coordinate 15,783 downwards.
ACAACAAAGGAAAAGATGTAAATCTACCAAATATATCCCTGGCTGTTGTAAAGGTTGTGAAACAAAATCCAAATAAACGATTCAAACTTCCAGCAGGTGATGTAAACAAAGTCAACCTACCAATTGAACCGTTGGGTCTATGTTGGATTCCACCAGATAGGCCAAAAGTACAATATCAACAACATGAATTGAAGACATGTGTATTTTCAAGTTTTGCACATGCGCATCATTACAAAGACTTGTATACTTTAGCAGCATTCATTAACCAACGTGTTTCATTATTGTCAACATCAGTTTATAATATAAAAGAATTAGAAGAAACAGTACGTCAGTTTTATCTTCCCCGTCAAATACAAATAAAAAATTATACAAGATATACAATCAATATTATAAATGAAACTCTGAACTTGTATAGGGAACATGATATTATGTTTAAACTTAAAGAAATTGAGTACCCAACAATTGTGGTACTTCAGGGTGAGGATGATGGGTGTAAGCATGCTGTGTCAATAATAGGAAGTTGGATTTTTGATTCAAATTTAAGCACAGCCTTACCAAGGACAGACGCATCACTTGATTGGTGTTGTATGGGAAAATTCAAGTCAGTTATGGAATGCAAACGTTTTTTTTATCTAAACATGTACCTAGGAAAATAAATAATATTATTCTGATTTGTTTTTTTTGTTATAGAAACTGTTAAAAATTGTCTGTTTCCACTCCCTTGTATTTAATGATTTCATCTCTCCAATGTGTACCATTTAGTTTAATATTGATAACACATAAGTGATGGACTACTGTTTGACAAGTTCTGCATCTAAAGGTAGGATGACCATTGACCAGTAAATTTTGAAATTTACATTGCATCACACCACATTTAGTTTTTGTTACTGCATTTTGGCCATGTTGGATGAATTTTTAAATGTGCTACACAGATATTCCCTGCATCTAGAATACTCAAGGCAGTTATCTTCTGAATTGGAAGACTCTATGGAAAGAGCATCATCAGCCAAAGGCATTGGTTGATCAAGATCATTGATTGCAATCGCAGCAAGAGGAGTGCATAGTGAAAATAGGAAATCCAACAGGTTATATCTGGAAAAAATGTTCGCACACCTCACAGCGAATAACGTACACCAAATGTTGACCAAATTAGACACCATATCGGAAAACTCTATTCAAATCGTCAAGAAGATAGACTCATTGATTGTACAGGCCTCCCTCTGCGCCAAGAAGAGTGCAAGTATTCCTTACCGACCGCCACAATCCAAACCTATTTACAAGGCAAGGGTACAATACAACAAACTACGAAAGCTACTATTCTTACTCAAAAACAATCCATCTGACCACTCCCGGATAAAAAACCAGAAACGCAACATATCCTCAGACACATCAAAATTAGACAAACGGGAATGCAGTTGACTGCTAAAACAACAACAGGCGCTCATCAAAACACTAGCAAAAGCAGAAGCCAAACCATACGCCCAGCAATTAGAAGAAGATCTGATATCAGCTGATTTAGAAGATGACAAACAAAAATCGACCATGCTAAGAAATCTCCGGAAACGTCAAGAAATTAAGCAATTGTTTCAAAAACTAAAAGGTTTCCGTTAAAAAGACAACAACAGTGGCATTAACTCCATCCGAGTTCCAACAAATCCAGATATAAACCCAAAAGAATGCACTACCTGGACGGAAGTAACCAAACCGTCAGCGATAAATGAATATATCCTCCGACGTAATCAAACTCACTTTGGGCAAGCAAATTCCACTCCATTTAATGTCTTTCCCCTAAAAGAACAGATACCATTCTCAGGCATTGGTGAGACATCCGACTTAATCTTGGAAGGCGCCTACAATGATACTAACATCGACGATATCACCGATTTATTCATCCAACATCTGAAATACAGAATTGCACCACCTACAGATATACCGGAAATGACAGTGGCTACCTTTGTTGGAAAAATTCGCAACTGGAAAGAATCCACGTCTACTTCTCCATCCGGAGTCCACCTTGGCCATTACCACGCACTCATAAAGCCACATGACATCCCACAAACCGAAGAAGAAACGTACGCAGCCATTGAAACCAAACAAACGTCCTTACTTGCGGTTCGTACAAAGATGATTAACTTCTCTCTTTCTCATGGATACTCATATAAAAGATGGCAGAACATTGTAAACGTTATGATTCTAAAAAAGCCAGGAGACACGCGCATCCACCGATACAGAGTCATCCACCTATACAAAGCAGACTACAATCTTATCTTAAGTACAAGCTGGAGACGATCCATGCACGACGCGGAAGATGACGAAGTCATCAACCCAGGACAATTTGGAGGTCGGCCAGGGCGGACAGCACACAATCCAGTATTCATCGAAGAACAAATTCAAGAATACTCACGCCTCACTAGATACTCTTCAATCAAGTTTGTTAACGACGCCACTGCGTGCTATGGCAGAATTCTTCCATCCATAGCATTGATTGCAAGCCAATCGTTTGGCACACTGTCAAACGTCTGCTACATCATGGCCAACACTCTCCTGGAAGCCAGATATAAACTCAAAACATCCCTGGGATTATCTGAATCTCACTATAAAGATTGCAGAAACTTCCCAATATACGGATCCAGCCAAGGAAGCAGAAACTCACCGGTAATTTGGGTGTTTATCAGCAGCGTACTTTTCAATTGCCACAATTTAAAGGCTCACGGTGCCATCTTCCACTCCATCAACAACAAACACAAGCTCCACATAAGTATGATTGGGTTTGTCGATGACAGTACCGGTTATTGCAATGTATCTGACCCAAACATAGACATAAGACTATTATTCTCTAGGATGCAGTATGATGCCCATCTTTGGAACCAACTTCTATGGCAATCCGGAGGAGACCTTGAACTTTCTAAATGCTTGTATCATGTCTCTGACTATCAATTTACCCCCAAGGAAGAAACAGTTCTACACAATGATTTCCCCTATCTTAAAATATCAATTCCATCTAATTCAGAACCATGCAATTTGGTGATATCCGGCCGATCTCCCTACAACGATCACAAAACATTAGGATGTTTCCAAGTTACACAACTACTCGCTCTTGGAGAAAAAAGCAACCGACACCTTGAAGTCATACAGTCTAGCCCATTCCAACACCAAGAAGCCTGGACGTACTATTATGCCATATTTTTATCAAGCATAGGATATAGTCTACCACTTAGTCATTTCAAAGAGAAAGACCTCACCTCCATCCAGCAAAAAACCACAAGGATTTAATCGCAATACCAAACAAGCCATTGTTTTTGGCCCCAAATCTCTGGGAGGCTTAGCATGGAGAACACTCAATGACATCCAAGGAATAGGACAAGTCAAATTGTTTCTGAAATATTGGAGATATGAATCCTTTATATCAAAACTCTTAGAAATCAACTTCTTGTGGATAATGGCTCAGACGGGAACTAGCTATTCCCCTTTAGAGCAACCAGGACGCCCGCTCACACATCTTGAAGCCAAATGGTTTGAATCACTACGCCGCTTTCTATCGACATTCAACGGCACTATCTCTCTGTAGACTGATCCCTTAAATCACTCCCAATGGACCAACGACAAATGCATCATGGACATTGTTCTCAATCACACCAACTTTAAACCCAATGAGATTTGATCCATCAATTACTGCAGACTCTACCTTCAAGCAATCACAATTTCTGACATTTCCACAGCTTTGGGAACCCAGTTACGACCAGGAGTTCTTGCCGGCGTTCTCCTCATTGATTCCAATACCACACAACTGAAAGAATTTTGCCAACAACGCCCAGACGACACATCCTGGCAACTTTGGAGGAAAGCATGCAGATTATATTCAAACAAACAAGGGAAGCTCCATCAGCCATTAACGGAATGGTTATATCAACCCAGCGCCCTGCGCCAACAGTGGCCCGCTTATCTAAACCCAGACGACCAGTTTTTATTCATCAGACGCCAATCTGGGTTCATCATATGTCAACCAAGCGCGGACGGAACATATTGCAATACCACAGGACAAACAGATAACGTCCCCGACACCTGCGTGCCAATCGACGTGACGAGTCGATTATTAGGGTGGCAAGCATCCAACACATTCCCTAAAAGAACTTCCAAAATAACTAGCCATAATGTTTTCACATCCTTTCTTGAAGCTCAACCCGCCTGGACACAACAGCTATAACAGCATCTACAGTTCTTAGTTCCCATTGAAGACACCATCCAATTCGTCATATACCATTCAGTCATTATAACAAGCGATGGATCAGTGTCTGCATCCGGCAATGGCATGTTCGGTTGGGTGGCTGCAACAAGCCAAGGCACACGTATCCTCTCTTGTTCAGGATGGGCATATGGATGCACCATAGGCAATTCAATGCGCGCTGGAGCATAAGGATGCCTATCGTGGGTGACATTCCTCAATCTACTACGAATCTACTATCACATTGATTGGATGGGTAACATCAAATTGCAGCAATTTACGGACAGTGCCTCCTTATTATCCCGAATCAAGAAGACTCGTCACCAAGCTTACTGCACTGCTAATTCTACTTTAGCGTGCGATTGGGATGTTATCCAAATGATATGCCATACCCTACTACTAC
>WKLE02001991.1:0-11073 GCA_014885115.2 Asterionellopsis glacialis | reverse complement strand
CCATCAGCAATAAGGTTCGCCCGCCATGCTCCAGCTCTTGTCAATTATATTCAAATAAGACACCATATATCACCTTTTCATGACAAAACCACATTTTTGTCGGCATTGTCCTTAAAGCACCACATCCTAATCAAACTAGTTCACTTGCACTTACCACTCAATCCACAAAACAATAGATCCTATATGCCCCGCGTGTCACAGAGAGGAAGAAAATACGCTGCATCACTTCCAATGCAAACACCTGGAATTACATCAACAAAGGAAACTTCTTTTACAGGATATCCGCGCTCTCTGCGACAAACTAAAATCCGACCCAACGATTCGCAATACTCTCCTACATGGAATTGACTACCTATTCGGAGTCTTGAACAATCCCTCTACACACCTCTGGTCAGACCCATATGATGCTCAATCTGAATTAGGATGGATACAAATTATGTATGGTTGATTTACGATCAGCACTACTATTCACACCCACATAGATGGCTAACGGGACACGCATGGACGACAGCTACGTGCCGCACCATCCTTTCATGGTATCCTCACTACTGGCATACTTGCAACTCTATCAAGCATGGCATCGACCATAGAGCCAGACAAGCCATTACCAGAGAGCAAACATTAAACGAGATGGAAGCTCTGTACAAACTTAAAGATGAAGTATTAGCAAGAGATAAAGATATATTTTATGACACCATTGGGCAACATACAAACAAAGCCGCAACCACCCAATTACAAAATTGGATCTCAACATGGCGTCCAACAATCTTGAATAGCGTCAAACATGCAAAATTGGGGGCAATAAAAGGCGTGAGGACTATAAACCATTACTTCCAATTCCAGCCAGACTGAGCAACACTAGAGTTTTACTTTCAGTAAAACCCCACCCCAGATGGTCCAGGCTGTTGTTGCGAGTAGACTTGGTTTCCATAGTTATCAGTAGCTGCAGCGATTAACAAATAAATTGAAAAGTTAACATCTAAGAATATGATATGAATGTCAGTTGTTTTTCTGTTTAGTTGCCAATGGGTCCATCTACCAAAAAAGTCATTTGTGCATTTATTGACTCTGCCTGTGCAATTACCTTGTGTCCAACTAAGCAAGCCGCCCGGCTTATACGTACTTGACGCTGGTATAGTGGTCCCGGAAAGGCCATATTTAAAGTGATAGTTGTATTTCTGAAGGGTTTTATTGATTATATCATTGAGACAATAGTTTCTATTATCTACATTGGTTTCCACTAGTGCAATAATGTCTACACTGATAGGTTGCATTTCCGTGGCAATCTGATTAAGTTCCCCTCCATCTTTATTGATTTGGAGGCCATTGATATTTTGTACATACAGTCTCAGGACGTGGTCCTGTTTGGTGTCGTCAAGGATGTCACCGATATGTTGGTGATGATCGTACTTTGATGAATGTCCATGTACATATTGATGAAGTTGTGTTTGTGTGGTGTTATGGATAGATGAAGTGGATGATGTGGTATGTTGGTGTGAAATTTGAGACGGAATGATGTGTTGGTGGTCAGTTGAGATGCGTTTTCGGAGTTTGCAAAAATATTGTGTGATACTCATCATTTACACTGTCCTGTTCAGGACCAGGGTGACCCTAACTTGGCGGAGGAGTGATAGGAGGTGTTTGTTGAGTCAGGGGTGTCTGTGATCGATTCAGAATTTGAATCTGTTGTAGAGAAATCTCCATCATCGTTTTTGGGTAATTTTCAAACTGGGGAATGGACTGGGGATTTAGATTGGAGATGCGCGTTGAATTGTTGTAGCACTGAGATTTGGATGCAATTAGCAACTTCAGACAATAATCCAATAATTCTTTCGCTCGGGCCTCTTGGGCCTCTTCGTGTTGTTGTTGTAATAGAGAAATAGCGGCTTTTGCTTGTGCATTTTGTTCTTTCATTGACTCTAATTGCTTTTCAATATCACGTCTAGAATCTTTGAGTAACAATTGAAGTTCAGACTTCATGGTGGCAATAGTCATTTTGTTGGAGTTAGTATTTGTCGGATTAGATTTGTGTTGGTGGCTTTGGTTTTTGTTGTTAGGATAAGCAACTGAAGCCCAGGTCAACTGGTTAGCCAACTTCGAGCCTAAGGAGGAGACTTCATCACCATAATTCAGGTGGATGTACGATCGTTTGTTAGTAGGTGTGTTTGATGCAATGCTATTTGTGGAGTTTGGAGTGGGACGGTCCTTGATTGGTGGAATAAAAAATGGTGGAACTCCCTGGTTAAATTTTTGTATAGTAAGTTTCTGCAGTACTGAGCTGAGAGACCTCTGATTGATCATCAGAGTATTGGAGAAATGAGTAGGGAGTTGTGCTAATTTGGCTGTAAAATGTTGTCACAAATTCCGGCATAAAAACTTCCTTCAAATGAGTTTTAATATTGTCAATTACCTCCATTGCTTCAGATTCATATGAGTTGAAGTAGATGAATAAAAAAACCACTCGTTCCCCGACTTGAAATAGAATGAAATAAAGGGCCACTTGTCTCTTTGGAGGTCTTTTTGATTAAGCATTCATGAATAGACATTTCTGCAGCATCACCGTTGAATTGATTGGAGGTGGGTTATTTACTGAAGATGTTATGATAGCCAAAGACGAATCTTTTTTGTAATCTTGGAATGACTTGGTTGTGTTCCATAGCATGAGCAATTACTGCTTCATTAGAGACGAGCTTTGTGATGCCTTGAAAGGGAATAATTTTGGTGTGTGTCAATGAGGATGGCAATTTCCCACTGGAGTAGCCGACGATGAGTGCTTCCATGTATTTTTCGATATTTTTGACACTGCAAGCAATTGTGATTGCATAAACAAAAACCGCGTTAGGACCGCGGCCGACTCGTGTCTTAGGAGGATGAAGATCAATTTTGCATTCATTGCACTTGCTATTATGTATAATGACATTGGATAAGTTGGTTTTTAATTCTTCGTAGCGGCTCCAATCCGAATGGGCAAATTTAAGCCATGCTAAAGTTTGGTTGTTCGTCATTGATAATTTTGTGATCCACATGCAGTAATTATGATGATCGAGCCATGGTTGCATGAATTTTTGGAACGTAGAAAATGTCATAGACATTTTGATGAGGGGAAAAAGTTTGAGAATGTTGGAATGATTTTGACCATGAAAAGTGTTGGTGCCGGAAATTCATTTTCTGATCTGTTCTTTCCCATTCAGCAACTGAGATGGCTTGGTAAGGGGGTTAATGTTGTCAGAGTCTTGCCACCTGAAGATTAAAATCAAGTTGTCTACCATGTAGACATGCAGATTTGATTGACAAACTTTCGCTGGAGGGCGGCAACTTGGACGACGGCGTTGGCATCTTGGGGAACTGACATGTGCACCTGTAACCTGTACTTGTAGCAAGTGGTCCTTTCTTTGCCTAAATTGGAGAATTTTGGGCTGTTCTTTTTGTTTTTTCCTTGAACCGTATTGAAACCATCAGATTCTTGATGATCGCCTGAAGCAAAATAGTCCTGGATGGAGGTTTGGTTGTTAGACTTTGGCGTACCGGTAGAATCACCGTCATCGTTGTAGGTGTCGGGAGGCTGCATCGGTGGCGTAGTGCTGTTGGTCACAGAGAAAGTATCCAATGTTCGAGGGAAAATACTATGGAGGTATGGACATATATTTAGTCCTGCGGGCTCTTTACCAGATAAACAATTCTTATCCTAGAAAAGAGTGTGGGATCTTATCATATTGCCCACTACTTGATGTATCCTCTCCACTATGGCATTTGCCTGTGGGTTGCAGGTAGTGATCCGTTTACGTTTGACATGATATTCATTGTCTAACATACTATGGAAATCCTTCATGAACTCTGTACCTTGGTCAAAAGTGACTTGCGTAGGTTTTGGGTATCGTGCAATCTACTGTTGTTTTACTATGTTTGCAATTTCGATACTGCTCGTTTCAGACCAAGGGGCAATCTTGAACCATGCTGTAGCTGGGTTGATCATAGTAACACAGTGTGGGGTTAAGTCCTTGCCACCTTTTCTTGAGATCGTGTAAGGTCCTATGAGATCGACGCATAGGCGGTCCCATGGCGTAGCTTCTGCGTCTTTTTCAGGCAGGTGTCCGTACTTCTTACTTTGACTCTTTGCCTTGTCCCGCTAGTGTTGACGGCGGCACAACACAACAATCAGACAATCAACACACAAAAGATTATGAGCTTAGTTTGATCCGGAGAATCTCTGGCAATCTAGTAAGTAGTAAGAAATCAGTAAATTAGTAAACAGTAAATTATTTGTGAGCCCGTCTGCTTGCCCACTCATCAATTATCCATCCTCAAGAGTGTCCTACAGGGAGTGTACTTCATTTGCTTCCTGAGCTGACCTGTGTGCATTTGTAGTATTGCGTTACGCAAAGGATGTTAACCGTCTCTTCTATTACGCCTCTACAGATGCACACAGTATCGTTTGTAAATACTCAAGGACGTTCCATCTTTGGTACTATTCCTGGCTTCTCCAAAGTAATGAGGTCACCTACGCAGTAAACGTGGTGTTGCTGGTTACGGTTCTCACGTTGGTTGTTTTTATTAATTAACATTTGTTCCTTTTTTTGAATATGAGCCCAATTGGCTCTGAAGGCAATTGGTAACAACATATCACATCCAAATACTAGCTGACCTGGCATGGCTTCTAACGTACCATTCTACAGAGCTGAGTATGCTATCCCACGGTTCATCATTTCCTATAGTAGGTGGATTGGCGGATTTGCTTATGTTGAGTGCAAGTAATGAGTTACCAATTACTTGATGCACGCGCTCTATGATACCGTTTGATTGGGGATTGTACCTGGCTGTTGGCTTCTTACTTAGACTGAAGTTTTTCCGTGTCTTCTCAAAGATACCCTTGAACTGGAATGCTTCTATTACGGTGTCAGCTGTTTTATCTTTAAGTGACTTGATTTTGAACCAGCCTGTGGCAGGATCTATCATAGTAAGACATTGTAGGGTTCGTGTACCTGAATCAGACTTGATCGTATACTTTCCAATTAGGTCTATATGAACTCTCTCCCACTGTATTTAGGGGGTAAGTGTCTGTATTTCTTACATTGCTTTTTACAGAGCTGACATTGTTTACAGGTTTTGCAGAAGTTGTGTACGTGCTTTCTTAGTCTAGGCCAAGTAAAGTGCTGACGTAAAGTTGCTTCTGTACGTGTTTCACCTGGATATGCTAGGTACTCGTGTTACCAAGCTACGACACATTGTTGAAGTTTCTCCGGTATGTATATTTTTCCTTCGGAGTGTATGAGCAGTTTGCCTTCGACTTCTCTAGTTGTAAATGTACCAGGTTTTGTGTCACGCATTAGTTTCCTAAGCGTTTGATCTTTTTGTTGATATAATTTAATTAACGGAGGGAATATCGGAAAGGCTTTTTCTTCAATTTCCTGTTCTGTTATTGGATACGCTTCCATGACATTGATATGTTCTGGAACTTCATCAAATTTGTCGTATGCGTCATCTACCCATCTTGCATCTAATTGTGAAAGCGCGTCAGCAATGACATTGTGTTCACCAGCAATATGGATGAATTCTGCACCATATTCTTCTAGCATCATACGCCATCTGCATACTCGTTTGCTAGCCATTTTGTCATACAGTATGTTTTTATGGTCCGTGTGTACTATTAGCTTTTGACCCCATAATATGTTTTCAATTTCCTTAAGTGTCTCTACTATAGACAGTAGTTCTTTTTTGCCAGTAGTATATTTCTTCTGAGCGTCTTTGAGTTTTCTACTATAGAATGCAAGGGGCTTATCATCTTGCATAATAACTGCACCTAATTGATAGTTGCTTGCGTCAGTATATATATGGAATTCTTTTTCAAAGTCCGGGAAAGCTAATAGCGTTTCTCTACTTATAACTTCTTTTATTTTATCAAAGGCTTTTTGACGGGTGTCATCCCATACAAATTTAGCCTTGCTTGACACCATAGCCGTGAGTGGGGCTAGGATGTGTCTTCTTTTTTGCCACATATCAGGATAGTAGTTAATCATGCCTAAGAATTTCCTTAATTGGCGTTTAGTTTTAGGAGGCTTTAAACGTTGTATCGCTTCCACTTTCTTATGTTGTGGTTAGTTACCATTGCAAGTTAACCAATAGCCTAGATAATCAATCTGGTCCATGGCAAAATGGGATTTGTTGATGTTTACTACAAAACCAGCTTCTATTAAACAGCTTAGTACTGCAACAACTTTGCGGATGTGGTCTTCAAACGTGGTACTTGACGTGATTAAAATATCGTCTATATATGCCCATGCAAAGTCTAAGTCACATAGTATACATCAGAACACCATTTCCCACCAGTACGGACGTAAGTCTGTCCTTCACAGCAATAAATCTGTCTGTCTGTCCACCTAATTTTTCGATTCACCGACAGAAATATGTCAGTGAGTCAATTTTTCATGTCATGAACTGAAAGAATGGCTGGCTTGTGACCTATTTATTGCTCACTAGTCACAATCGTCATTGGTCTGTGTATTATTTCCTTCATTCTAAGTCCCATATTTTGGCCTCATCAGGCACATTTTTCCAGTTCATGACAAAAAAAGTCTCTCATCACATGAGAATCAGTGTATGGCTGAGGCTCATTCTGATCACACACTGACTATTAGGCCTATAGGTAACCTGTAACTTGACCCAAACAAACAGTAGCAACTGACTACTAACAACAAAAGCTCTAAAGGTCACCCTGTTAGCCGTTGGTGTGGATTTGTATTGCAATGCTGATCCTGCAAGTGTGACCATTGGATAGTGAACCGACCATACATAATTTATATCCATCCTAATTCTGATTGAGCATCATATAAGTCTGGCAGGAGGTGTGTAGGGGGGTTACTCAAGGCTCTGAATAAGTGGTCAATTCCATGCAGGAGGGTATCACGGATCATTGGGTTGGATTTTAATTTGTTGCATTGTGCGCAAAGATCCTGTAAAAGTAGTTTCCTTTTTTGATGCACCTCTGGATGGTTGCACTGGAAGTGATGCAGCGTGGTTTCTTCCTCTCTTTTACACGCGGGGCATATGAGATCTATTGTTGTGTCGTATCTTGCTACCACCAGATTGAGTGGTAAGTGTGAATGAACTAGTTTGATAAGGACTGGATGCTTTAAGGATAGTGCCAATAACGCTGTGGAATGTGCGTTTATATTTATTGTCCTGTAATGAAAGGGTGATATTTGGTGTCTTGTTTGTATATAATCAACTAAAGCTGGGGCGTGACGGGCAAACCTGATCGCTGATGGGTACTTTCCGTTGCACGTGATGTTGTTGATATTGAGTTGGGCTCTATTGCACGGAAATGGAATGACTCCGGACAAATTGGAGGGCCTATCTGTCTGATGTACTTGGCCTGCTAAATGGTCAGCTTCCACATTGAGCTGAGCTGGGAGAGGCAGGTCTTGAAATGAACATTCCTTGTCCTGGTGGCCGTGGACATGAAGGAGTGGATATTTGGGTAGTAACAATAATGTGTGACATATCATTTGGATTATGTCCCGGGTACAAGCTAAAGTAGAATTGGCAGTGCAGTAAGCTTGGTGCCGTGTCTTCTCAATTCAAGATAATAAGGAAGCGCTATCAGTAAATTGCTGCAATTTGATGTTGTCCATCCAATCTATTTGATGGTAGATTTGTAGTAGATTGAGGAATGTTACCCAAGATAGGCATCTGTATGCTTCTGCGCACATTGAATTACCTACGGTGAATCCATATGCCCATCCTGAACATGAGAGGATGCGTGTGCCTTGGCTTGTTGCAGCCACCCAACCGAACGTGCCGTTGCCCGAGGCAGATACTGATCCATTGCTTGTTATTATGACTGAATGGTAGGTGACAAATTGGATGGTGTCTTCGATGGGGACTAAGAACCGTAAATATTGTAGCAGCTGTTTTGTCCAGTCGGGTTGAGCTTCTAAAAAGGTTGTTAAGGTATTATGTCTGGGTATCTCAGAAGGTCTCTTAGGGAATATGTCGGATATTTCCCACCCTAGTAATCGACTCGTCACGTCGACTGGCACACAAGTGTCAGGTACGTTATCTATATGTCCTGGGTTATTACGGTGTGTTCCGTCTGCACTTGGTTTGCATGTGATGAACCTGAATTGACGTCGGATGAATAAAAACTGGTCCTCTGGATTGAGATAAGCAGGCCACTGTTGTCGCAGGGCACTGGGGTGATATAACCATTCAGTTAATGGCTGATGGAGTTGCCCTTATTTATTTGAAAATAATCTGCACGCTTTCCTCCAAAGTCGCCAGGATGTGTCGTCTGGGCGTTGTTGACAAAATTCTTTCAATTGTGTGGTATTAGTAGAGTCAATGAGGAGTACTCCGGCTAGAACACCTGGTCGTAACTGAGTTCCAGAGGCTGTGGTGATGTCAGAGATGGTGATTGCTTGGAGGTAGAGCCTGCAATAGTTGATGAAGCGGATCTCGTGGGGCTTAAAGTTGGGATGACTAGAACAATATCCATTATACATTTGTTGTTGGTCTGTTGGGGTTGATTTAGAGGATCAGTCATCAGAGAGATAGTGCCGTTAAATGTCAATAGAAATCTACGTACTGATTGGAACCATTTGGCCTCAAGATGGGGGAGTTGGTGTTCGGTTTTCTCTAAGGGAGAATAGCTAGTTCCTGTCTGAGCCATTATCTACGAGAAGTTGATCTCTAAGAGTTTTGATATAAAGGATTCTGATCTCCAATGTTTCAAAAACAATTCAACTTGTCCTTTTCCTTGTATGTCGTAAAGTGTTCTCCAGGCTAAACTGCTGAGAGCTTTGGGGCCAAAGACGATGGCTTGTTTAGTATTTCTATTGAATCCTCTTTAGCTAGAAGTATTCTTGATCTTGCTCTGAAAAATGACTTAATGGTAAGCTGTATCTGATACTTGGTAAAAATATGGAGTAATAGTAAGTCCAGACATCTTGTTGTTGAAATGGGCTAGACTGTATGACTTCAATGGTGTCGGTTGCTTTTTTCCCAAAGGGCGAGTAGTTGTGTAACTTGGTTGTCGCTTGGTGATTTAAAACAACCCAATGTCTCGTGATCTTTGTAGGGAGATCGGCGAGATATCACCAAATTGCATGGTTCTGAATTTGATGGAATTGATATTTTAAGATTGGGGAAATCAATGTGTAAAACGGGCTCTCCCTTGGGGGTGAAGTGGTAGTCAGATACGTGATACAAGCATTTAGAAAGTTCAAGGTCTCCTCCGGATTGCCAGAGAAGTTGGTTCCAAAGTTGGGCATCATGCTTCATCCTAGAGAACAATAGGCGGACGTCTTTGTTTGGGTCTGTTGCATTACAATAACTGGTACTGTCATCGAGGAAACCAATAATACTTATATGGAGCTTGTGTTTGTTATTGATGGAGTGGAAGATGGCACCGTGTGCCTTCGCATTGTGGCAATCAAACAATACACTGCTGATGAACACCCAGATTACCAGGGAGTTTCTGCTACCTTGGCCTGATCTGTATATTGGGAATTTGTTGCAATGTTTATAGTGAGATTCAGATAATCCTAGTGATGTTTTGAGTTTGTATCTGGCTTCCAGGAGGGTTTTTGCCATAACGTAGCAGACTTTTGACAGTGTGCCAAACAATTGGCTTGCGATCGATGCTATGGATGGAAGGATTCTGTCGTAGCAAGCGGTGGCGTCATTTGCAAACTTTATTGAAGATTATCTAGTAAGACAGGAGTATTCTTGAATTTGTTCTTCAATGAATACTGGATTGTGTGCTGTCCTACCTGGCCGACCTCCAAATTGGCCTGGGTTGATGACTCTGGTGTCTTCCGCTTTGTGCATGGATTGTTGCCAGCTTGTACTTAATATAAGGTTGTAATCCGCTTCATATAGATGGATGACTCTAAGTCGGTGGATGCGCGTATCTCCGGGCTTTTTTAGAATCATAACGTTGACGATATTCTGCCATCTTTTGTATGAGTATCCATGAGAAAGAGAGTAGTTAATCATCTTTGTACAAATTTCGAGTAATGATGTTCTCTTGGTTTCAAGGGCTGCGTACATTTCTTTGTCGGTTTGTGAGATGTCGTGTGGTTTTATGAGTGTGTGGTAGTGGCCAAGGTGAACGCCGGATGGAGATGTGAACGTGGATTCTTTCCAGTTGCAAATTTTTCCTACGAAGGTAGATACTGACATTTCCAGTATATCTTTAGGTGGTTCAATTCTGTATTTCAGATGTTGGATAAATAAATCGGTGATATCATCAATGTTAGCATCGTTGTAGTTGCCTTCCAGAATTAGGTTGGATGTCTTGCCAATGCCTGAGAATGGTATCTGTTCTTATAAGGGAAGGACATTAAATGGGGTGGAGTTTGCTTTTCCAAAGTGAGTTTGATTGCGCCAGAGGATATATTCATTTATCGCTGATGGTTCGGTTACTTCCGTCCAGGTAGTGCATGCTTTCGGGTTAATATCTGGTTTTGTAGGAACTCGGATGGAGTTGATTCCGCTGTTATTGTCTTTTTTGCGGAAACCTTTTAATTTTTGAAATAATTGCTTAATTTCTTGACGTTTCCGGAGGTTTCTTAGCATGGTCAATTTGTGTTTATCGTCTTCTAAATCCACTGATATCAGGTCTTCCTCTAATTGTTGGGCATATCTTTTGGCTTCTGCTTTTGCTTATGTTTTGATGAGCGCCCGTTGTTGTTTTAACATTCTGCTGCATTCCCGTTTATCTAATGTTGATGTGTCTGAGGATATGTCGCATTTCTGTTTTTCTATCTGGGTGTGGTCTGATGGATGGTTTTTAAGTAAGAATAGTAACTTTTGTAGTTTGTTGTATTGTACTCTTGCCTTGTAGATAGGTTTTGATTGTGGCGGGCGGTAAGGGATACTTGCACTCTTCTCGGCTCAGAGGGAGGCTTGCACGATTGAGTCTATCTTTTCCGCAGACTGAATGGAATTGTCTGATATAGAATCTAGTTCTGTCAACATATGGTTTACGTTATTCGCTGTGAGGTGTGCGAACATTTTTTCCAGATACAACCTGTTGGATTTCCTATTTTTGCTATGCATGCCTCTTGATGCGAT
>WKLE02001990.1:43051-56448 GCA_014885115.2 Asterionellopsis glacialis | reverse complement strand
TGGGATTTGTTCTCTCAAAAAGACATGGCTCTAGCTTGAGACAGAAACCCACCACCATGACATCTGAATCGACCCCATTGTTGGCAGGTGAAGAGACAGAGCCACCCTCCGCAGGAGGTGGCAATGCAGCTACATTTTACTTTCTAACACAAAATGATAAGAAATCATCCTTAGAATCTGGTTCTGTACGAGATACTGATGGTGGTGAATATGTTGATTTGTATCCCGAAGGTTCCACAAAAGAAGAATTCCAACCACGTGCTATAGATTCTGTTTCGTCATCTCCTCAAAATAGGCAACGGCAACGAAAACAGCAAAATCACCAAAATGATCAACAAAAGAAACATGGTGGAATCTTTCAAAGAATTTTTGGTAGAAAACAACCTGCAATAGTAGTTCCAGGAACAGCAGCTCAATCATCCGCAAAGAATGGTGTTGGTGTTGGTAACAAAGCTTTTGGAACGTTGGTCAAACCTCGTAAGGCGCCTGTAAAGGTCGAGCCAAAGGTATTCTTTGCCAACGAACGTACCTTTTTGGCATGGCTACATACATCCATTATTTTAGCTGGTGCATCGATTGCAATTGTTGCTTTTGCAGATGAAAATCCATGGTCTCAGCTTTATGGTGTGGTATTACTTCCCGTGGCAATTGCTTTTATAACGTATGCCATGTTCAAGTACGCGCAAAGAGCCAATATGATCCGTCGTAAGGATCCTGGTCCTTATGATGATACAGTTGGTCCAACCGTACTTGGTATTATGCTGATGTTATCTATTGTCGCACAATTTGCAATCAAATTATACTCAATCATGTGAAGAAACTGCGAACAGCTTTTGGGAATTTGCGCAAATTAACTGGATATAATATTTCTTCTTGGGCCCTTCAAAATAAGTTTGGTATGTGGAATATGGACGAAAATAAACGTATTTTAGTAGAGGATCATTTTTCATAGATTTTGATTCTAAATATCAATCATCTCTATTAGCATCATTCTCAACTTTGATATGTATTTCTGCAATATACTATAATATACTTTATATAATTTTAATCATTCATGTACTCTCCACTTGACAGAAGCCATACTTATTACATTGATTGCTTCAATAGAAAACCTTCCGAAATAATTTAGCAGGACCAAACAGTTCTACCAGGTACTGCACGAGCATTCTTTTCCCAGTATGTTCAAACGTGACATGTTTTTTTGAGCTGTAGTTGGAACATGAAAACTTCTGAATTTTAATGTCTACAGTCAGTAAATGTAACATTTTCTTGTTGTGCCCTTGGTTATAGTTAGTGAGTGTGCCAGTGCCATTACCTTTTTTGAAAAACGCGAAGCCCTCCCTGGCGAAAAGGAAGAAGCTATGATGATATATAACGAAGAAGGGGAAGAGAGAGTTACATTTGGGAATATGATAAACCACAGGGGAGTGAATATATTTGGGAGTGTTTCTGAGATTCGAAATCTGAGAATTTAAAAAAATCTGTTGTGCCGCCTACACGCAGCAAAATCAGACGAAATCGGGAGGACGACGACAATGACGGTTTTTCTTTTTCCCAACCAGGTAAGGCCATGGCAGGTGATAACCATAAAAATGGAGTTCGAGTACCTGCATCAGAAACATTTCCTACGACAATTACTTTTGGATAAATGACGACATGACTTGCTTACTTTTGAATTTTGTGTAAATGTTTTTCTTCCCTTGACAGCTTCTTCACAAGACAACAGAAACACAATGGTTCCCTCGTCCGATTGAAGAATACGAATCAAGGTGGGTGACCTAGCGTTTGAAAACGACTCATAGTTTTTGATACAAATAGTCATACTTTGCAGACATTCCAATTTTTACAATAATTTATATTCTTAATTCCCTCACTCTGTCCCGCTCGCTCTCCCACGCCCTTTCTTTAAAAAAAAGTCTTGATGCACTTGAAATAGAAGAGGAAGCATATTATGCACATTTACGTAGTATTGCTCAAGCTCCCGCACCAGATCCTATTGGTGTAGTGCCAGGAGGAGGAGGAGGAGCAGGTGCGGGTGGCAATACAACAGGAATGTCTTCGACTTCTAGATTAGCTGGTGACGATTATTCAACTACAAGTAGTGCAGTCCCACACCATCAAGATACAGGTAGTGGAGAAGGTACTTCCAATGGTCGTACACGATTTTGGAATTTACCACGTACAGGTACAGCAGCAAGTACTGCTGCTGCTACAACTACTACAGGCACATCCTCTTCTGCAGCAGCACGGGGTGACACATCTCTTCCTCATACACCCATAAATAATAATACTCCTAATAATGATGGTTATGGATATACGAGTCCTGCAGTGACGACCACAAGACAAAGACGCCAAGCAAGTCGTAGTGATAGACGTAGTTATAATTTGGAAACTCCCACGTCTGGTAGTCGAAGAGCATCCGCAGGATCTGAGGCAAGACATTTTTCATAAGGTTGGTGTGCTGGTGGAACAAAACTCAACAACCCTAGTCCATTTGACTGTTGAGCAACAGTTAATGGCTTATGATTTGCCCTGAACCTTAGTAGTTTGTAGACGAATGGATTTACATAATGAAAATTGAATCAAATTTGTGCGTATTCTACAAGGAAAGTGTAAAAATTAAGCTGGAATTTAAAATTAGCATTAATTTAATTTTTGGGTTGGTATTTTTTTGGTGGACTAACGCGGTACATTGAAGCGAGGTACTAGTGTACAAAATGTTTACTAACTTTTTACCCGTCCTCGCTTTAGCCTATCCATTTTTTCGAGCATATTATTTGTAATTTTGTGTAACCATAGTGGAAAGTAATCATGGTGATACCAGTCCTCCTCCACAGATGAAATCGTTATATTGTTTTTTCAGACAATGGCAACACCGTTCAAAGGTCCATCGTCAATCCCCATTTCTCTAAAGAATAATATATGTAATGAAAGTGCAAAAATGCATATATAACCACGTGGCAAGCAGCACGCGAAGAGTGGAAGGTAGTTTAAGCATGAATAGGAATGATGGGTAAACTCTTCTGTTGAATGCCAATTTTTCCCTCTTTGGCATGTGATCCATATTGAGAAAGCATGGCCGCCAACGTAGCAGCAGCAAGAGGCATAGCAGCGGCCACCTTTTGGTGTTGGTTTTCTTGAGAAGCAGCTTGCATGATTCCTGGACATTCTTGTTCCACACTTTCAATGACGTTGGAAGCATCGACCTTGGCAGCTTTGGATAATGCAGTTGCAGCTTCCAAATTCTTTGACATTGAATCTGAACTTGTTATTGCATTAACCAATCGATCAACGATCATTTCCTGAACGTCTTTGGGGACAACAGTTAACGCATCAGAGAGTTTGTCCATGAGA
Source organism: Asterionellopsis glacialis (assembly GCA_014885115.2). Taxonomy (NCBI): domain Eukaryota; phylum Bacillariophyta; class Plagiogrammaphyceae; order Rhaphoneidales; family Asterionellopsidaceae; genus Asterionellopsis; species Asterionellopsis glacialis. The sequence goes on along the minus strand of WKLE02001990.1, from coordinate 53,094 downwards.
GCTGGATCTGGCCTATTATTCTCGAACACGTTAGGCTTCTTATCTTCAGTGGAAACAAGAGTTTCTTCAAGATCAAGAGGATCTTCATTTCCAAAGGCTGTAAAGAGCTGATCAACAAAGGCATCGTCACTTAATTGCGAGGATTGAGAAGTTTCACGTTTTATGGAGGAGGATGATCCTCCCTCCGAGAAAAGAGTGGCGGGAGTGAATTTAATGTCAGCGTCAATGTCCATTGGAGCAGAAATAACATTTTCAGGACGGATCTGTGATTCCGTTACGGTCCTTGGACGTTTGGTTTCGGGCTCTTTCAGTACCTTGATGGGGGTGGCTTTGGTTGTCGAGGCGGGAGGAGTCACCTTGTTCTCTGGTTGTTGTTGGGGCTTTGGTGTAGCAGCGGAGGCAATAGTGACCTTGGACACAAGTGAGGTGAGGTCATCAATATTTTTTGTCATGGCTTCAATACGCTTCTTGAGAGAAGTGACTTCCGTTTTGAGTGTTCCAACATCTTCCGGTTTCTGCACTGGGGGAGCGGGAGCAGTGGTCGTGGACGGAGCTGCAGCACCCGTTGGCGTTTGTTGTTGTCCGTTCGATCTCTTGATTTCAATAAGAAGCTCAGGTTTCCCACGCTGAAACTTTTCATGACGGAAGCGCCAAAAGTTAGCAGTTTCAGCTTCAAGTTTCGCATCAATCTTAATGGTATCAGCGTACTTGATTTTACGGAATCCGTAAAAGTTAAGTTGACGAACAAAGGAAGAAAATTTGGAATGTTTGAAAAATTGTGGAATGATGGTCTTTTCAAACACGTCCGTGTTTTTCACCACAAATGTTTCACCATCTTCAGACCAACATGCAACGTCAGGCTTGCATGTGTCAATCATGTGATATGTTTCTGTAAGGAGGAAAGAACAAACGATACAACGTTAGAGAGAGCCGTCATCGCAACAAGGCCATTGTGCGGATATATCATTGCTATGTATCAAAATCAAGTTCATATCCAGGCATATATATTTCACGAATGATTCGACTCACTTCGTAGAAAGATCGGACATTCCTGAGTCTGTTTCGGGGCCCGAACAATCTTTGTTGGTGTTGGTTTTGGAGCTGCCTTTGTTGCCATGGTTCTATTCTTGATGTTAATAATAGGGTCTGATAGTTTCTTTATTTTCAAACGATGTGTTGACGGCGAGAGAAAGGGTTGACAGGTCAATGCGTCAACGTCGTGGGTTTTTATTTTGAATCAGAACTTGGTGTCGATTGTCGGCGGATGGAAACGCCGTGTTCAGTAGTATTATAACAATATGCCGTTATACAGGTACCTGGTACCAGGTAGGACTGAGCAGAAACGCGAGATTTTTCAGATCTGGCTCACGCAGAAACCCGAAGAGAACTTCTTCTCTTGATAGCGAGAAACACGATATTCAATTCTACATACGAATTCCGCAGTACTATATCTACGGGTTGAATTATTACGAGCCGTTGTGGGTCTCCACAACTCCAATACCGCAGAATTATCTTTCCTACGGTATTGTATATTTGTGATTTAAACGAGCCAATCACGTTTGTTTTCGGCGTGTCTGATGATTGATGAAGCAGGGAGACTCATCAGTGAGCGTGCAACAGTTAGTTGTGAGTTGTGACTCTCTCGAAGCGTGATAGATTCAAAAGACTATGGGTATTCGCACGAAGATCCTTAAATGTCTGTCCGTTTTGCGTTGTGACCATCTGGAAGCCTCAGATTCGACGTCATGGAACATCAGCTCAGTCCTGTTTAGCGCAATGCGCGATCGCCAAAAATATTGGATCGAATCGTGCACACCTCCAAGAGGGTTAGTCTGTCTAGTTTCTCATATCACGTTTAGAAGTGGGGGGACAACTTTTGATTTACTTACGCTCATAACCTATTGAAAACCCTCTTTACTCGTTACTGAAACTGTGCTGTGTATTTTTTGTTTTTGTGACGGTGAGTTGCTCCCCATGACGATGATCGGTTTCGAGGCGCCATGACGACGGTTGGATTTCGTTTGAATAGCATTCGACAACATGACCATGATATGCAACAAGGAAAGGACAGAATGATAGCAGTTTGTTGAGAACTAATCCGCGAGCGAACGGAATCATTTTCATCTTGGTGGTGGTTCCGCTTGCCTGGTTAGTTGTTGTCTCTTGATTTTTCTTGTCTGGCCGTTGTCAGACATAACAGAAAACACACTACATTTCACCCCTACAAACTACGGTTGATTCCATCCATCTCTTGATTACTTGCTTACCTTTCTTTGCATCAACTGTTTTTCTTCTGGACTCCATTGCATCTCGACGACGCCTGTATAGAATAAATCAACATGCCTACCCGTTTGCACAAGTCCCGTAATAAGAGAGGCCACGTCTCATGTGGTCACGGACGTATCGGAAAGCACCGTAAGCATCCCGGTGGTCGTGGTAATGCCGGTGGTCAACATCACCACCGTATTATGTTTGATAAGTATCACCCTGGTTACTTCGGTAAGGTTGGTATGCGTCATTTCCATGTCCTCAAGAACAGAAAGTTCACACCCACTATCAATCTTGATAAGCTTTTCAATGCTGCTGGTGATGGTGTCTACGAAGCTGCCAAGAACGGTGGTGGAAAGGCCCCTGTCATTGATCTTACCAACCTTGGATACTTCAAGCTTCTTGGAAATGGTGAAATTAAGGTTCCTGTCATTGTCAAAGCCAAATACTTTTCCAAATTGGCAGAAAAGAAGATCAAGGAAGCCGGTGGTGCATGCTTACTCAGTGCTTAAATTACTATAATGAACAAATGAACAAAACCTCTGTACACATCATACTCTCCACTTTTATCCATGTAATCTTTCTCTGGACTGCTGCTGTTGAGAACACTTTGGTGAGGGGAAATAGACGCACACGTAATTGTTTTGAGGGGGGAGATATGCATGATAATATAACATGGTATTTTCTAATTTATACTTGATGTGAAACAATATTTGCAAAAGGGGTGTTCTATAAAATAAATAAGGAAGATTTTTCTCCTTACAATAATGCCTAAAGAAGATCTACAGATTGGGAGCCGTTGCATAAAAAAGGAAGGAAGATTCTTGTCCTTACAATGAATACCTGCCAATTTCTGGACAGGAAGAGTAATCGTTGTCATTGTCATCCGTCTTAATCATCGGATGAGGACACCAACGAAACAACGCCATATCGTTTTCTGCATCATAATCTAATACAGCTATCATATCTGGATTTGGCATTAATAGTAACCAACGTTTGATTTGTGATTTCAATCGTATCATAATACTTTTGTCGTTGTCGAGTTGTTTCGCACCCACTTCTGAAAATACAGTGGGACTCGTAGAGGATGAAAAGTAGGAAATATATCCCGCGTCTTGAAACGTATAATAATCAACATAGGGAGCTTCCACAATCGCTGCACTAGCTTGTTCTGTAGCAACCAATCGGTACCAATATTTACCTGAATATTCTGCACTTAGCAGGTCGACTTTGATCCGAAAGATCTTTTCTAGATCTGACGGAAGGAGTGGTGCAAAGGGTATAATTGACAAGGATGACATGGATAATTTCAAATCTTGAAAAAAGTTTTCAACATCATCTCGAAGTGCAACATCCAACTCATTCTTGGAAACTCCATGAATAGTCCCATATTTTTCCATAGTACGGAGATATGTTTTCACACCAACTTGTGTAGTAAATATAAATATAACATTGTCACACACAACTTCCAACTTTTCATGTGATGATGACAATAATCGTTCATAGTCATGAGACAGATTCTTGTAATAGGGGAGCACCGAACGAAGTGATGATAGATGACGGTAAAGTTGTACAAATGCAGTTTTTGGCATATGTTCTATTCCATGAATAACAACAATAGCACCATGTCCTTGTTGTCTACGTATATGGGATCCAATTTGATGAAATAGATTTTCCTGTATGTACAAAGTTCTCAATGCTGTTGTTGCTGTTGTTGTTGACATATCTTGTGCCTCTACTTTGTGCTCACGGTTTTTTTCAGCAAAGTCTACACCATCTAGCATCAATACACCCTCATTGAAACCATCAGGACCAAGACGTGATTGCTGATCGGAGGAACAATGGGAAAACATCATATTTGATATTTGTTTTGCCATTTCCATTTTCCCTACACCTTCCATACCCGAAAAAAGTAACAACAAAGAAGACGATGCTTTAAGTGATGGATTCTCTGTAAGAATCTTCTTGTTCATATCCCAAGCATCCAATGCTTCTGATACAGCTGTAACTGCAATGTCTTGCCCTACAAGCACATTTTCAAAAAAGGGTAGGTACGCGTTGTTTGTGTTTGTCGTTAAGGACGAAGAAGTCTCAAGAGCATCATTGCTGTTATCGTCATTATCAGTGGATGGAAGTTGCATTGGACAAATATAACGCCGTGAATCAACGAATTCAGTATATTGATAATGTATACTGCCCAATGCTTGAAGTACGTCTTCCCTTAAACCTGTACAACACCATTGACCAACATACCCCATCGCTGAACTTATGGATATGGCGCATGACACCAACGTAGCAACATGGTGCATGATAAAGTCTGACCATGTCCAAGAGGATATAGTAGGATGATCTGTGGGTGGCGGTGGAGGAGCTGGTGGTCCATAGGATTGAACTAAAATACCAATAACAAGCATTGAAATGATCCAAAATCGATACCGGGAGAATAAACCCTCACGACTATTCGTGGAAGGATCTAATGAATCATCATAGGGTGAAATCGGTTGTAGGAAGAATGTATTTCTTGCAGAAGATTCAATGCTTGTACTATGGTTGTATCGCCCATCGTCGTGATCATCATGGTGGATGACGCTTCCATCATGATCACCATGGTCTTGATAAGGTTCGTGAACATAACCATTAATTTTTCGACTATGTTGTTGGTCATATTTTACGATGGAAGACAGAAGACTCCTATTATAATTTTCTTCTTCATCTTCTTTTTCATATTCATTGTCAGTATCATCATCATCATCATCAGCTTCGCCATACACACTTGCAAGATGATATCTTCCCATTATTTTTTAAAATGATACTTCTATTCTTTCATTTACTGTTGAATGAACAATATGAAAACTTGATTCTTCTATATTCCAGTTTTTCTTGATTGTGGCCCTTCCATCAAGATGTCTCTTACTGTTGTCGTCTTTCTTGTTTCTGTATCGGTTGATCGACTTCGTCGTTTCCCAAGTTTCCAAACTTGCTTCCGTCGTGGGGTCAGTGGCGATCGGTTTGTGTGATATTTCTTTTCCCGAGATTTCGCGAAAAGAGACACAAAAAGAGGCGAGAGAAGAAAGACTCGCCGAACAAGAATAAAAATAATGATGGCGCTCTCTCTCCTTTGGATTCAAATCGATATACCATTTTATTCCCCCCCTCGAAAACCCAGAGAAGTAGAAAGGATGGGAACGGAAGACGTCCAGAGCGCTTCTTCTCTACTTTTTTTCGCGCCATTTTTTGAATCGTCAACAAACTCCCGGAGAAGAAAACTTTGCTTCCGGAAAGGCCACATGACAACATCGTCCATATCGAAGTAAGAGTTACAATCACCGGCGTAGTCATTAAACCTCTCATATTTACTTGTTGTTCGTCGGACTAGAATTCAAAAACACTGCAGCACCATGGCGAATGATCCTTCGTCGTTCCAACAAAAAGAAGACAACTTGTCTGGATTTCCAAGTGGACAAACGGTTCCCTTTCCTTATGAAACACCCTATCCTCAACAAATAGATTTTATGGATGCGATTCTAAGTTGCTTACGAAAGCGTCAGGAAGAAGAAGAATCTTCATTAGAGAAAAAGAAGAAGAGAGCGTCGGTGTTAATGTTAGAATCACCAACTGGTACAGGGAAATCATTGTCATTGGCATGTGCAGCTGTGGGATGGCTACGACATGTCGAAGAAATAGATTTAAAAGGAGAAGGAGCAGTAAACAAAAATGAAGCACAAACTCAAACATCATCAACATCACCTACAGGATTAGATTGGTTAGATTCATGGGTACCACCCGAAGAACAAGAAGCAAAAGATCAAAAGTCGGATGGACGTCAACGGGCCAAGGATGCACGTCAATCCTTGGAATTGGAATTATCAAAACTTAGGGTACGACTCAAAGTAGACGTAGATGAAACGAAGAAGGGTGAAGATCGATTATTACTACGGGAACGACGAGAAAACTTGGCAAGGTCAGCCGTGACAGCATCTAAAATAGCAGAACGGAAACGGCGACGAAAACAGGGAAGAGTTATCAAACGACCCATGACAGCAAATAAACAAAATAATGTTAATTCTTCCACGGGGGTAGAAGAAGAAGATTATTGTTTAGTTGACTATAGGTCTGGTGATGAGAATAATGACCCTAACGCAGATGATGACGATGATTCAGATACAGATGAGAAGGATCACAACAATAAATCTTTGACATCGGATGTAGCATCACTTTTGAATGGTGGATCTTTAGATGGATCAGGTGTTGATCCACGACGTACATGGAAACAAAAACAATCTTCCAACTCAACATCCACCGTGAAGAATCCATCATCAGCTAATAGTCCTGATACATTTTCGATTGGTTCTGTGACACCTGGTAGTGGTGTACGAAAGATTATATACGCAGCTCGTACACATTCACAGCTTTCTCAATTCGTCAATGAACTTCGCCGGACTCAATGGGGACCAACACTACGTGTTGTAGCTTTAGGAGGAAGACAGGTATTATGCAGTAATACAGATGTAAAAGGTCATGGAAGATTTCCTAAATCAGAAGCCACTATATCCGAAGCATGTTTAGATTTACAGAAAGGAACAACGACTCCAGCTGGTCAAAAGAGAAAAGACCCCAATGCTGGTAGCAAAAAAGGATGTCCTTTACTTGCATCCAAGGATGCAACATCAACCTTGGCCCTCCATATTTTAGCACAGCCATCGGATATTGAAGATGCTGCACGACTTGGTGAAGCATCTCACACATGTGCCTATTATGCATCAAGAGTGAGTTGTAACAGTGCATGTTTATTCTTTTAATGATACGACGTCATGATACCACCACCTATACCGCCAAGTCTAACAAACTCACCCATTATTTTGCTTTGTACCCTTTTAAAAAAGGAATCTCTTGCCGCAGCAGAGGTTGTAGTACTTCCCTACAGTATGTTATTATCTAAATCAGCTCGATCAGCGGTTGGTTTATCATTGCAAGAATCATTGGTGATTGTTGATGAAGCACATAATCTTCCAGAAGCATTACGTTCACTTCATTCATGTCGTCTTACTTTACCCATTGCCAAAGCAGCGTTAGAGCAACTAGCGGCGTACACCACCAAATATGCAGCACGATTGGCTGGTCGCAACCTTTATTATCTTGGTCAGATCCGTAAGTGTCTCAATGCCTTTATCAAACATTTATCATCCAGACCAATAGATAGTAGTGTCACTGCTGGTAGTGAGAGAATGATGTCATCTGGAGAATTATTGATGAAATTTCGATTAGACAATATTAATTTGTTCAAGATCCTTCGTTACCTAGAACATTCTCGGCTTCCACAGAAACTACTTGGGTTTACCAACATTGCTTTAAAAAAGAAGAAAATGATGGACGAACAGGATGACGAAGGTGAGGATGATGAAACTGGTTTGTCCAAACATGTTTCATCCATGTCAATTGTACAAACCTTTCTGGAACATCTAACATCGTCATCAAGTGAAGGGAAGATTGTTACAGATTGGCCACGTGATGAGGAGGGCACAGCAGCAACAACAACAACTACGGACTCACGGGCGCGTAATGCTGTTTTACACCCTACGCTACGATATGTACTGTTACATCCTGCAACTCATTTTCAAAACGTTTTGGATGAAGCTCATGCTGTAGCCTTGGTGGGAGGTACATTGCGACCCTTTGCACATGTTGCTACAGAACTTTTAGAATGTACTGATGTTATCCGTGAAGCTTCCAAGGCAGATACACTTTTAAGGAAATCAACAACTAGTGTATCCGTAAGTCCAACAACAACAACAGCAACAACTTCGGCATCATCATCAAGTAGTAGTTGTTTCGTTTCGTCATCCTTGACAACTTTTACATGTGATCATGTAGTTCCATCAAACAATGTAATCATGGCATGTTTAGGCACTGGACCAAACCACACGAAACTTGACTTTCGTCATCAATCACGAAGTACCAATACAGTTTGTGATGAATTGGGACTGTCTCTATTAAGAATATCTAAGGCTGTCCCGTCGGGTATGGTAGTATTCCTTCCAAGTTATTCCTACGAAGCACATTTGGTCCGTCGTTGGAAAACAACAGGACTGCTTACTGAACTGAATCGTCAGAAGAGAGTGCACCGCGAACCAAAGAGGTCACAACAAGTTGAGGTAGCCTTAGAATCCTATTCTCGTGATGCCATGTCATCACATAATGGTGCCTTACTACTTTCTGTAGTGGGTGGTAAAATGAGTGAAGGCATTAACTTTTCCAATGATATGGCAAGATGTGTAGTAGTGGTTGGTTTACCATATCCAGATATTACAGATCCCGAATTGAAGGAAAAAATGTCCAACATGGATCAGCAAGCTTCGAGGACTACTTCTGGTAGTGCAAATACCATCACTGGTCAAGCCTACTACCAAAATCTATGTATGCGTGCAGTCAATCAAAGTATTGGACGTGCTATCCGCCATGCCAATGACTACGCTGCCATTATTCTATGCGATGCTAGGTATGGTACGGATCGCAATGTTTGGTCTGCATTGCCGCAATGGGTCCGTCGTGGTGCTATTTCAAAGAGCCCTTCTACTAACAGTAGAAACGGAGCAGTCAATGGAATTTTGAATAATGATAGACAAGTATCATCTTCGTGCGTACAAGTGGTGGACGGTCTAACTAGATTTTTCGACCATAGAAAAAAGTAAAATAATAACTTGCGCTTTATTATAATTGATATTTTATTAATATATTTCGGGGGTGCAAAGTTTTACCGTATCCAACAAAGTAAAGGAAAACGCACTCAAACCACCGGACAATTAGTTACCGAGTGTCGAAGCGTCTTGCTTGCGTTGAAGCTTTTTTCTCGAAAAAAAATGACGACAAGTCCAACACTGGAAGGTATGGTTCAGTCAATCAGGATTTTTTTTAACTGTACACTCACATAAACTTTGTGTTGCTCCAACAAGAGTAAGCATTCATTACCTGAACTATAAGTACATTTGGTTTCTAACCATACAATAAGGATTTGCACCTTTTAACGCAGGAGTCATCTCTCTTTTCTTGGATGGCAAGTAAAAAATATTGTTTTGTATTTGCACCTGGGTAAGTTGCAAAAGAAGAGCCTGGAAGATTTTACTATTATTTTATTTTTATCAGACTCGAAATCCTCATCACGCTGCCATGATCGAGGCATAATTGATAGTTCCGTGAGAAGAAATACATGTTTCTGCAAGGCACGCAGAACAAAGTTTAATTAATAGTTCCGTGAGAAGAAATACATGTTTCTGCAATGCACGCAGAACAATGGTTTATGAGGAGTATAGAATATCAAGTAGTACGTGTCAACACGCCTTCTATATTTTTCTCTGTCATTCTCTGACGGAAGGAATAGCTGACAACCCACGATTGAAAAACATATTGTGCGTGTCAATATGCGAACCCTCATTTTCCGTCGACGAGGATATGTTTTACTTATGTACACACAGTTTCTCTTTTAGGATGTTCTCTGCAACATGCGCTAATGTATATTTAAATAGAAAATTTCTTTGTTCTTGACCGGAAAAACTGTGTGAGTACACGACTAGACCTATCGGTTTGTTGGAAATAATGTAGATCCTACAGACCTTCAGTACACAATCTTGATATTCTTCGAACTTCATGTTGAGACCGAACCATTGATGCTGTATGACTCCAAGAACCGAACTGATCTCATTTAGGCCCAACAGCTTTGTGAGCATCCATTAGTCAAGAAAGACAACACCGCCTTCAAATACATACCGTAAGGTAATTAC
>WKLE02001990.1:13805-31051 GCA_014885115.2 Asterionellopsis glacialis | reverse complement strand
TAAAGAATTGTCATCAACAGCATACTTGTCTTGATTTTTTGTAGGATCAACTTTACATATTACTAAGTTCTCTCTTTTCATTAGAGTCTTATGTCCATGATAAGTGATTTCAGCATAATTGTTTTGAAGTTAAGTATCACAACATCCAAAATGCCACCACCCTCTAATTGATATGGGATGGTGATTATGTTACACTCCTCTTGTTGTGTATTGAATAATTCTTCTAGTTTGTTTATTATGGTGGATCTTGTTGGAATTTTAATTGTGTAAAGCTTTCACCACATGAAATGTCATCCTTGACTCATAGAATCATTTTGCCAAATAAGCATTGGCTTGATTTAATATATAAAGCAATTCAATACAAACTATGGTTTCTTCTTGCTTTGTTATATACTTGTTGGGTGAATTTTATTCTGTGCATTTGGGTTTAGAATTTCAAGCATTGCCACCAAAGTTGCTGTATAATTTGCATCTACATTGCATCTGCATTTATCATCATCATTTTTTGCTTCCATGACATTGGTAGGAGAGTGAAAACATTCATAAACAAGAAATTGAACTGGGTCTTGGTCTTCATACTGATAAGCTATGGTAAATGCAACAAACAGAATCTATAGGTACTATTAGTATTTAACCATTTTCATTTATATCCCATACCTTACCAGGTTACAACAAAATCTGTTATATCAATGTGTCTTGTTCTTGTCCCTTATCTGAATTAAAAATCCTAGCAGCACAACCTTGACAAGGACTTAAGGCAGCATGTCTGCTTATGTTTTGTTGGATCATGTGGTATCTTGGAGGAGAACTGCAGCATCTTAGATATGATTGTATCAGCCAGTACTGAAATGTGTGACTCAATATTGATAAAATCTATTGCAAGAATAGGAAAACTGTCACTGACAAGATTGAATTAGAAATGTGACTAGTCTGTAGTCTGTAGTTTGTTACATATTTGAAAGCTGAAGAGACCACAACTCTTGAATCAGCATGCAGATCATGGACTGAAAATACCAAATTATGTGACAAGACAAAAAAATGTTTGATGAAGTATCTGGTAAATGAAATTTGTTCTGCTAATCATGCACGGTGTACTCGGTCTTTCTGTTTTCCTCCGGATTCCAGTTTCAGAACCACCAAGATGCACAGATCCGATTGGTAGATTAGCTACCGGTAGTTTATTAACGGATTTAAAGAACTTATTTTAACACTGTTCTGCTAATCATGCAATAGTGGGGTGACATATGTGTTGCATACTGATGTCATCTGTGGTTACTTGGAGATACAAAAGATTAACAAGCTGGTATCATTCTTTTCAATTAGTGTAGTGACTGAAATATTCTAATGGATGGCAATTTTTTTGGAAGAGTTTTAGGCATTTCCATTCTGTTGTTGACTCAAGTCCCTTTGTGTGTTTTCTCTATGCAACATGGTTCATACAAGGTTGATTGGTAGTTTCTGACAGTTTTCTTTTCTACACCAACATCATCTCTTCCTTCAACAAGGCATCGACCACCTTGAATATTTATTTTGTAACATGATTGATTGTTGTCTTTGGTGAAAATTCATGATTTTCAACTGTTCCTTGGCTGCCTTTGTTTGATGCATGTGGTGTTGGAAGCCGCCTTTTCCGGGATATTTCCGGGATATTTTTGTGACTCCTCGTGTAGAATCTACGGGAAAATATGGATGGGATTCAAAAAATTTGTGTTGAATCTACGGGCAAATGTACTGGGTGGGATTTATTTCGGCTTAAACTGGTACCTGGTAAGGGTTATGGTTTCCATGGAATCATGGAACCCTATCCTCTATTAGTACTGCTAGGGAGTGCAATTTGACTCGATTCCGGCACTTTGATGTGCTGAAATTTGCTGAGTAAGCAATCCTTTGGCCTCCTTGTCCAAACAAGTTGAAAGTTGAAGTATTGCCCAAGAAGGAAACGTAGCGAATCAGTAGACAAAAGATATGCAACTTGCTCGTACGTACGGCGTATCTACAAGCAGCTGTGGGAGAACATCAATCAAGAGAAAAAAGCGTGTTGGTAGAGCACCAAACGCAACAACTACGAGCACTCTGCACAATTCCGCAGGTCAAACGATTGAAGATGAAGACTATCGCCGCTCTTGTCGCTCTTTGCCTTTTGGCATCCACCTCCGCCTTTGCTCCCTCTCCAAGCAAGAGTGTTCTTGCTAAGCAGGCCACACAACTTAATATTGTCCCTTTGAAGCGCCCAGAAGGAGAATACACTTACGACGATGGTCTTACCGATCTCGAACGTCAGCAGCGAACAACCATCCCTGCTTTCCTTACCGGATCTGCCAAGTCCCAAGCTGATCCCTCCACCATCCGTGACGATCTCGATGATGTTTCTTTCGAACTTCCTGGATGGTTCTCTGCTGTTGGATCCCTTGCCGGTACCTTCATCTTCTTCGCCATCTTCAAGGCCGGACAAGACCCCACTTCTTACATCCAGTAAGCAAACTAATTTTGCGGTTCTACCCATGTTGAATTCGTAAAGTGCATTAATCACTGTTGAGGTATGCGCTGTCAGTTCAGCATTTTTTATGACATAGATCTTACATCTGGTAAAGGATAAATCTATAATTTTATCACTGCTATCGTAACTTCCGAACCTTTTCGTTTTTCGCGATGTTGCCAATGTGTGAAGTGCATTCCTTTTCTTAAAAGTGTCAGTAAAACTGCTTCGAAATGAGGTGACATTTTGTGTAGTTTGATTTCTGTATTGTGTTCTTCTGGTAACTTTCATCCGCTCGATTGAATTCCGATTGGATTCGACAATGCGATTATGAACTATGTGAAACCATCTCCAAGTCAACTTGAGCCGTTGCATATTGACCAACTTAGTGCCAGCTGTCACCACACAGAAGAAACAAAAATTAGAAACCCTCACGTCTCCTCATTTCCTGTATAGCTTTGCGGTTGTGCTTTCCACAAAAAAATATTCTCTCTAAACTAGACAAATTAATTTGTTGTCCCCGCCTGGTACAGACATTCTCAAACCTTTCAGCCTGAATACATAAATTAGCTGTTAACATCTTCAGAGCGGTGCGAGGCCTATTACTTAAAAAATAGCAAGAAATGATATGGTTCTGGAAGAAAAGTATAGCTTTCGAGAGGGTCGCGTAATCTTTTCTCAAAGGAATCCAATGATCACTGTTGTTTACTTGCACAATAAATGATTTCTAGAGGCGTGGCTTCAAGAAGAAGAAAATTCCGGAAAGAGAGTTCCTAATTTGTTGGAGAAAAAGATTTTAAAAAAAAGTAAAATCAAGGGAAACAAAATAAAAAGGCTTTTGGGGAAATAAAATAAACAAAATTTAATAATCTGAGGATTCAAACTCATCACATCCACCAAACAAATTTGCCATACAATCACCATTGTCTTCTTCAAGTTCGGCCTTTTTGACGGTTGCCTCTCGTTTGATTTGTTTTTGTGCCGAACTTTCTCCCTTATCATTGTTCATACGATGACGCATGTACCAAGTGAGACGTTCATCTTTCACAACATGATTTGATTCAGCATGATACGCTTCCAATTTATCTACAACACATTGTAATTCTTCCATGCTTTCAATGTTACAAAGTTCTGTTCGTAGATCAGTTCTTGTATTTAATTCAGGATCAAAGAATCGATGAATATGTACACGTACACATTTTTTAATACCGGATCCCTGTCCACCAATGTGAGGTGGATATTGTCGTGCCAAGGCCATATATTGCTTGGCAAGGTCCATTCGCCCAACCGTACGGTCTTGTTGCCAATCCCATGTATGAAAGATGGGGGGATATTCCAACACAGCCTCACTTGACATTACGCCATCTGCACCAGTTTCTTCCAGACATTTCACAACATCGCTCATATCCCGAATCCCACCATTGGCAAGGATAGGGACACGATGTCCCAAAAGTTTCACAGCCTTGGTAATGACGGACCAATCCGGTGCGCCTGTTTTGGGACCCTTTTGGTGTCGTGTACGACCATGAATAGTAATCATATGCGCTCCAGCATCTACTAAACGAGTATATAATTCGAGTGAATCTTCGATACCTGTGGGTAAAATCCGTACCTTGACTGTCACGGGTATATCTAAATTATCCGTCAAGGCATTGACCAAGGCAAGTAATTTGTCTGTTTGTTCCAACAAAAATGCACCATAATGTCCCTTTTTTGCAATTTGTTGTGGACATCCACAATTAATATCAATAGCATCCACGTGCGGTGCAATTTGTGAAGCAGCACCCAACACATGATGGATTTCAGATCCACAAAATTGTGCAACGACTGGACGGTCTTCGGCTGGTGTCCCGGCAACGATATCAAAGAACTTTTTCCGATAGGCTGGTTTGGTACAAAATAATTTCGCATGAATCATGGGTGTAAAGCAGAGATTGGACCCGTATTTGCGACATAAAAGACGAAAAGGTAAATCTGATTGATCTACCATGGGAGCTACGACCAAGGCTTTGTCTTCAAGGACCGGATGATCATCCACTAACTTTTGTGACATTGGGGTTCTATCAGAGGCATGTTTCCGTAACAATTTCTTTAACCATTCACGATCAACTGGAATCTTCTTGTTGGACGACTGAACAGTCTCATCTTTCTTTTCTTCCTGACTAACAATCGCCATTGTAGTTCTTTATTATATTGATAGTCTCTATATTGTCAACTACAATTGTACTGCTTTAACGATGATATTGTTCTCCTTTAGCTATCTGGTGGAGAGAGGGAAAGATGAAAAGATCCAGAGGCTTGGTCCTATGTGCGTAAACCGCGAAACAAGCTGTGAACAAAGATGAAACACACGAAAAAGTGCTTGAATCAAATACAAGAAACGAAAGAGGAAGTGTCCGATGCAGAAAAGGCGTCACATGCCAAGAAACATGAAACGTGTTTCATATAAACGGTAACATGCAGTGTGCTTGCGCCTGGTCTGTTTCTCTGTGGCGTCTTTTTGCGCGCTTTTTTTCCAACCCCTTGAATGTTTCGCAATAATATAATAAATGGCTGTGGGTTGTCGGAACGACGGATGGGCGCCCTAAGATTGAATGAAAAAGTTTAATTTAGGACCTGGTACTTGGTGAACGTAAGAGGTAGTTTCCTAAATACCTGGTACAGTACCAGAGGTACATGGTACACCCCTTCCAAGTCACAGGTGGTATTGCCTGTACTGTTGCAAGTACGTACATACACTGCACTACCAGTAATCACATCTACTTACCTGGTAACTATCACCAAATACCAGGTAACTAACTGCTAGAGTCTACCAGTTACCCGCCCGCCTGTTGCTGGTTTCCTAAAGGGACTGAAGTTTTAATCCTACTCTCTAGTAGAGACCTTCCCGTAGAGCAGATAATGTATTACCTGGAACAGACGTACCTGGTAGGTTTAAATCTGCGTCTGTCTGTTTACTGTGTATGTTCAGATTTCAAACCGAAAATTCTCAGCCAACACATTTGTACCAGGTATTAAAATACATCTACCAGGTTGTTGTTGTAAAACAGCTACCTGGTACTGTACTGTAGCTGCAAAGCTCTTGAACATGATCTGCGTACCGGTATTAACCTTGTACAGTACCACGTTGGACTGGGACGTACCAGGTACCAGATAGCCTGCCATTTACTATATATATAGAGGCAACCAACATCCGAGGCAGGGGTACTTGTTACTATTCTTCGTCCTTGTTCTTGATGTGTATGTATTGTATTTCCTCACGATCACTACATATATAGTATTATTTTTCAATATTGCCCTTTTAGTGTATATACTCTCAGAACAATTGTTGTACTTGTACTGAGTACAGGTAATACTATAATGGATATTGACCACCATTCAGAAAGAACATTTAAGATTTATATAACTATTTGATGCTGTTTTAGAATACAGGTATTCTAGTAGTAGGTTCTTCTCATTATTGTCAACTGTCTGTATGAAGACTACTGGCGGGAAGAACGATAGAAGTCGTACATTTACAGCGATAGTACTGCAGAAGAAGTCCAATTGCCTGCTTCGCATTTCGTGAAAAGTCCAAGTTATTTTGTCTCTTCTAACTAGAATCTCCTCTGCTAGAGAGAGAGAGATACTGTAATCTTGAACCATATCATAGTTTGGAGAGGAAACTTCCTCCTCTCTCTCTATCGCCGGGAACCCTATCAGCCGTGAAATCAAGAAGCAGACTTTCTCTCTCTCGAACAAAGATTTTGTTCTGACAGCAGGGGGGCAACAAGACATTTTAAAAGACAAGCAATCAAAAGGATAAGCATAAGATAATACATGAAGACATTCACATAATTCTTAAAAATATGAATAGGCCGTCTACTTCGATTCCTTTGCCATGGGTTAAATTAGCACCACCCTTGTCAACGACGGAAGCAGCAGCAACTGAAAGTGCCCATAAAACAGCTTCTCAAATTTCTCCTTTGGCTACCAGTACGACTGAAAAAAACCACCACCAGACAGTTGCTAAAAATAACAACGCGTCGTACATTCCAAAATTGGCACCACTACTACCAACACCACCACCACAATCAGAACAACAACAGCAGGACAACAAGAAGGACATGTTTGTGACTCCTCAAATTCATGATGTACTGATTGGACGGGGCAGTGCAGTAAATTCACATCCGGGTAATGTACAATATAGAACATGGGTTGAAAATAAGAAGGCAGAATATCAAAGCCCATGTACTCCTAAACATGAAAAGAAATACATTGCACTCTTTGTGGTTGCACAAGTACGATCTTTAAGTCCGCCTGGAAGATTCCTTCAACAGGATCCTTCAAGTAAACGATGGTTTGAAGTTCAAGATAGTGCCATTATACATGAAAAGGTATCTCGTGCGTTGCGAGAAAATCGGACATCACCTGCTTCCTCGTCGGCATTACCCACCAATAACAGTCCTAGTATTCAGGACAGTAATCAAAGTAGTGTTCTTAACTCAGATCTGAAACAAATAGGAGAAAATGTTGCTAGTATGCCAACAGTAGCATCAGCATCAGCAGCTGCTGCTAAGGCACCAGTCACTACATCAAAATTACCATTGTCAGTATTGTCATCTATAGCTGCTGTAAAACCAGGCCGTACAAACAGTAGCATTTCTATTGCTGCTACTAAAAAAATTGAGACGATAACAAGAACAACAGCAACAAACATAATGATGCAAAACAAGAGTAGCGGTAGTAGTACCAATGGTCAAGGTGATGATCAAATTACTATGAATCGTATACTTTCGACAACGAAGGAATTACAAATGTACCATGATGCTGAGTTTTGTGACTTTGTTACAGCAACAGGACATCAACTTGACAAATATGATGATGCACAGTTTGCGAATTATGTAATGGCCATTGATTATTGTTACAATGCAGCCACCATGCAGGAGAAACAACTGAATGATGATGAAACATTTAATAACTCACAACAACATCATCATCCACAAGATTCTCTTCGTACTGTGGATTATACAGATACATGTTTTGCCGATGCATTCGATGGAGATTTCTCTTCTCCAGCTGCTTAGAGAGACGAAGAATAAGAAATCATTATACTGCATTACTTTACAACCACCATATGCTTTGGTGGATCGATGTGATTGTGTGGTGCTTTTATGGGTAAAGGTACTGCTGAATCGACGGCTGTTATTATTATTATTTTATTGTTATTTATGCATGAATATCAACTAATTAGGAAAGCAATTTTGATGTACAAGTAGAGTACAATCAAATTCGAAGAGGAAGAAGAGAGATATCTTCATTCTATACAGAAGATTACACATTGTCAAAATAGCTACGTAAAATGGCATGAAATGGAAATAATGGAATAACATCCTGAGGGTTTGAAGGAATTGTAACTGAAAATTATTCTATTGAGAAGTTATCTGAATGTAGAGAGAAATCTTTAGTACCTTCATTTTATTTTTTAATATGTTTGCCCAAGAACTTTCAGTTTTTAAATATTCTCTGTCGCGTGAATTGAACCTCTAAAGAGCCAACGCCCAGTGTTCAATGTTCCCTTGTGGGTAAGGCCACTACATGAAGGCTCATACCCCTTACATAGCTACTCCTGCCAGGCTAGTTTTTTACTGTGAAAGCAATCACAAAATGAATGGGTGAGAAATGTGTCTAACAAGTTTGCTCTCTCTAGAGTCTAGGACCCTCTCTCTAGAGTCTCTCAAGAGACTCTAGTCCTCTCTCTACTAGAGAACTAGTCTAATAGAGATAAACTAAAAAAAAATCTACCAGTTACACTTCACTCACTGTCTGTTTTTTGAACCACATACATATTGGGACAGATCGGAAATCTCTTTCCTATATTATTATATTAAATAAGTAAAATACTATTGACTTTTTATATAAGTCTCGTTAATATTAAATTTTATTAGATATGGTCATATATACCTAGTAATTCTGTAGTCATACGTCACTACCTTGGTATGAAAAATCATTGTCTAATTTACCTGGTTGTTGTTGTTGTTGTTGTTGTTGTACATGGTACAGTACGTACTTGACGTCCACTGACTCATTCATCTATCTACATACGGTCTGTCAACTGGTCCTTGCCCTGATACTGAATGTACTGTCATTACAGTTCAGGTATTACCTACAGGTACAGGTATACCAGGTACTTGTCACAACTACCGGTATATATATATAGAGGATTAATACAGTCCCTTGCTCCAAATTTCTTTCTCCCGAAGCAGGCCGACGAGAAAACTTTCTCTCTGCATCAGGTTTGTTCTGACGCAAGAATTTCGATTTCTCCTGGCTTTTTCTCTGCTTGTCTTCTAGTCCTACCAGGTGTTACATCTGACACCGACATCAACTCTGACTGATTCACTCACAACAAATAACTCATTCCTCTGGAGGGTCTACCATATCTCTAGCAAAGGAGCATATAAACCGAGAGGTGGAAAAAGAACAAAGCAACCATGTGCTCACCTTCGGAAAGAAGCGAAGCGAAAGACAAAAATGATCAAGTCGTGGGGAGCGTTGCAGCAGGTCCATCGGGAAGAGATCTTGGAGTTTGGGAATCGTCATTAGAAGACCGTGCTAACATTTTTTCGTTATGGTGGATGTCATACTTGACCCCTCTCTTGCGATTAGGTTCCGTAAAAGTGATGGAAGCTGATGACATTGGTGTACCTAGTGCACAAGATGAAGCCGACAGAGCCTATGAAAGCATTAATGTTCAATGGGATGCAGAAGTTGCGAGTGCTGAAGCTCTTAATGAGCCTCTAAAGAAGGCCTACGAAGAAGAACTTGCTGCGTGCGCCACTGAAGAAGAACGTGAAAAGGTGAAGAAGCCGAAATACGTTGAAGCCAGCATGGCCAAAGCACTAAAAAATGGTTTTGGTACTTGTAAGGTGTGGTCTGCTATTCTTATGTATGTGGTATCGGCTTTGTTGCAGTTCGTACCTGTACTTATTCTGAATGATTTGGTCAAGTTTTTCCAAACTGGTGGTGATCTTGACAACTATGATACTGTCATCCATCCGTGGGGAGAGGTCGTTGCGCTTGGTGTCCTCCCATTTTTAATTTCGTTGCTTCAAACACGGTCACAAGCTATTTTTGCACATTGTGCTGTATATGCCCGCACAGCCGTATCAACTCTTCTGTACAAAAAGTCACTTACTGCATCTGCTGCAGGACGTGCTCAAACATCCACAGGACAAGTGGTCAACATGATGAGTAACGATACAACGCAGCTACAACGTTTCCTACAGTTTGCTGGTATGATCCTCGTCGCACCCTTGCAAATCTTCATTTCTTTATTCCTTATCTACCAACAAGTGGGCCATGCATTATGGGTCGGTGTTGGTCTTATGTTTTCTCTCTTGCCACTGAATACATTCATATTTGGTATTGTAGGAAAGATGCGTCGTAAGGTACTCAAGTATTCTGATACGCGTGTCAAAATGATGAACGAAATTCTAAGCGGTATCCGTATTATCAAATTTTATGCATGGGAGAAACCTTTTGGCAAAGAGGTTTCCAAAATCCGTGAAAAGGAAATGGAAGCTCTTACCCAGTTGGCTTATGTTTCAGCTGTTGGATTTTCTCTCATCATGCTCAGTGTACCGATCATCCAGCCCATTCTTGTCTTTCTGACCTACGTCAGTATCTCAAGTACTGCACTTGACCCTGCAACTGCCTTTACTACAGTGGCACTCTTCAATATCATGCGCTTCCCTTTTGCATTCTTACCCATGGGTGCTCTCCAGTACGTCCAAAGTAAGATTTCTCTTGGACGTTTGGAACGGTATCTGCAACTTCCAGATCTTGCTGAATACGTCGAGCAAACTCCACCTCTTGACGCAAAGTCAGATTCTGATAGTGCTCAAGTTGCCAGTATTACCATTCAAGACGGAAGTTTTGCATGGGTAGATCCAGATGGTGAGGTAATTACACCGATTCAAGAAAAGAAGAAGAAGAAGCCATCCCGTGCGGAACGACGCAAGTCGCGCCGTGAATCACGCAAGAACAGTGCTGCTTCAACCTCCGCTGGTGAAGAAGTAGATTCCAAAATGGAAGATAGCAGGCATAGTTACGTGTCAGTCTCTGATACTGAATCGTCCGTAGCAAACCCAATTGTACTCCAGAATATTTCCTGTACCATAGAAAAGGGTAACCTTGTAGCGGTTGTTGGTTCAGTGGGTTCGGGTAAATCATCTCTCCTTTCAGCCATTTTGGGAGAAATGGAACCCATCGATGGATCTAAAGTTTACATGCCCCGTGATGAAGCCAACAAGAATAAGGCAGGATTTGTTTCTTATTGTTCGCAAACTCCTTGGGTTGTCAATGACACCCTACGCGGTAATATTCTATTTGGTCGAGATTTCGATCAAGAACGTTACGATGAAGTAGTCGCAAAGTGTGCCTTGTTGGATGATTTAGCTGTTCTTCCTGCTGGAGATATGACTGAAATTGGGGAACGTGGCATTAATCTATCTGGCGGGCAAAAAGCCCGCGTATCTCTTGCACGAGCACTTTACTCAAAAGATACCCGCGTTTTGCTCATGGACGATCCCTTATCGGCTGTCGATGCACATGTTGGTGAACACCTGTTCTCCCAAGCTATTGCGGGGCCAATCGCAAGTGACAGAACTCGAGTTCTTGTCACTCATCACGTTCACTTTCTCCCTCGTTGCGACAGTGTCATCATCATGGAAGACGGAAGGATTAAACACCAAGGAAAGTACCAGGATTTGATTGACCAGGGTGTTGATTTTGCTGGGGCTGTCGATGTCAGTAAGGTCACAGATACAAATGATAAAGATGATGAGGATGGTGCCGACAAAGACGTGGCGGACGACTCTGCTAAAGAAGAAAAAACCGATGGTGTTGAAGCCATGAAGAAAGCGGTTCAAAAGGAAAAAGGAGAAAAGCTCATAACCAAAGAAGAACGAGAAGAAGGCAGTGTGGATGGGTCAGCTTACATTAAGTATGCAAGAGCTGGGGGCATGGTGTATGTCGTTCTCTCGCTTCTTATGCAAGGTATGGGCCGCGGGTTTGATATTGTTAGTTCATTTTGGCTTTCAAAATGGGCAGAAGATGCCTTTGGGCGTCAGATGGTAGAGGATGAATTATCCACTTCAGAGACTACTTACTACGTGGGTATGTACGCGCTCTGGGGTATCCTAGGCATCTCTGGTCTCACACTAAGAGCGGTTATCATGGCCCTCCATCGCCTGAATGCGTCCAAATCGATGCACAACAATCTGACTGATAGTATTCTTCGGGCACCTGTAGCCTTCTTTGACGTTACTCCTGTCGGTCGTATTCTTAACCGCTTTGCCGCCGATATGGACAAGATTGATTTAGAATTGACCCAAAGTTTGGGACAAGGATTTTCCACTATCTTTAGTGTTCTTGGTGCCCTTGGTGCTATCAGTGCTGCCACGAAAGGTACCTTCCTAGTTGCACTCGTACCTCTATCTTACATCTACTACTTGATCCAAAAGTGGTTCAGAAAAACAAGCACGGAATTACAGCGTGTCAACAGTATTGCCAACTCTCCAATCTTTTCAGATTTCTCACAGATTCTATCTGGGACTTCCACTGTTCGTGCTTACGGAGAAGAGGAGCGTTTTTTCAATAAATGCAAAGCTTCATTTGACACCCAGAATGCATCTTATATTCTGGTGCAGTTAGCCAACTACTGGCTTGGTCTTCGTCTTGACGTACTTGGCGGATTGATTGGTGCATTTGTCGCTGGTATGGCAGTTGCTACAGCATCAGCCGAGTTTATTCCCGCCGGCTGGTTGGGATTAGCTCTTTCGTACTCAATTGAAGTAACTGGATTCTTGAAGCATGGAGTGCGCATGATCGCTAACATTGAAGCTCAGATGAACTCCGTGGAACGTGTGTTTTATTACACTGAGAAAATCGATGCAGAATCAGCTGAAAGAGTTCCAGAAAAAGATCCCGCACCAGGAACCTGGCCAAGTGAGGGTAAGATTGATATTTCGCATGCAAGTATGCGATACAGGGACGGCCCTCTTGTTTTGAAAGATCTTAGTCTGACTATTAATCCTGGGGAGAAGGTAGGCGTAGTGGGGCGCACTGGTTCTGGAAAATCTAGTTTGATGGTGTCTCTATTCAGAATTTCGGAGCTTGAAAATGACGGAGGCAAGTTCTTGATTGATGGGGTGGACATTGGACAGATTGGAACTGAGGTTCTTCGCTCGAATTTGTCTATCATTCCTCAAGACCCCGTCATGTGGTCAAATTCTGTGCGCTACAACCTTGATCCTTTCGAAAAAGCTAGCGACGCGGAGCTCTGGGGAGTTTTGAAAAAGGTGCAATTGGCTGAAGTCATTGCTCTTCTTCCAGGCGGATTGGAAGAAAAGGTTGCTGAGGGTGGTGAGAATTTTTCTCAAGGTCAACGCCAACTTCTTTGTATTGCCCGGTCTCTTTTGCGAAAGCCCAAAATTCTCATCATGGACGAAGCTACTGCAAGTATTGACAACACAACAGATGCTGCTATTCAAGACATGATCCGTGAAAACTTTGCAGATGCGACAGTGTTAACAATCGCCCACAGGCTTAATACTATTATGGATAGTGACCGTGTTTTGGTCCTCGATGACGGTAGAATAGCCGAATTCGACACGCCGGCCGCCTTGCTCCAAAAGGAAGGTGGTCATTTTAAAACAATGGTTGAGAGGAGCCGCTCCGCACACGAGAAAGGAGCTGAAGAACAAAATAATTAAAATTCGATTTATCATTGTGGTTTAAAACTGAACAGTTTTCATTGTTTCCTTTAGAAGCAACGAAGTCAGTCTATTTACCAGCTAATTTAAGTAACAGTTATTGCACGTCTCTTGGCAATACTCGTATGCATCGTATCCTTTTTTACAAAGGTGTTTTTGCCACCCTGGCCTTACAGCAAGCCACTCACAGGTTTTCCACCCTTGTCTTTTGTTTACCCAGAATTCTCCCAAGACACCCTCCGAGTCCCGACACGTATCAGAACATTTTCCACAGCTTTCTTCGCAAATATGGTAAGCATCGTGGTATGGTTGACAGAGAAGATGCTTCCAAACAGGCCATTTGTTTAGCCAAATACAGTTTCGGTAGCCTTTGACTTCCTCAACATAGAACTTCTTGTCTAGTACATCGTCACATTCTTCGAAAGACAAGTCCTCTGATGGCGCCTCAGATGGAAATCCCGAAGGAGTAGATGGTATAAGTGGGTGGCATGAGTCACATGTCTCTTTGCAGTAGAGAAATGCTTCGTGGTTGGGATGACAGATCATTTCTTGCCACCCAGGCCTAACAGAAAGCCATTTGCAATCTCTGAAGCCTTGCACTTTGTTTGTCCAGAATTCAAGACTCACAGAATCATGACAGTCGTCTTCGCATTTGCCGCACAGCTCAGGGCAAAAATCGTAGGCATCGTGTCCTGGTACACATAATTTTGGAATCCATTTTTCATGTCTTGCCAGCCAGATACAACTCTTCTTGCCACGGATCTCATCAACAAAAAAATCCATGTCCTTCGAATCCTCACAAGTCGCGATCGAAGGCGTACCAGTGGGATCCCCACTTGGTGAATTTGAGTCTGTTGGAAAAGCCGAAGGATCAGTTGACGGCAAATTAGACGGGGTATTGGAAAGTTGTTCGCTTGGAAATGACGAAGGCACAGTTGACTGCAAATTAGACGGGGTATTGGAACGCTGTTCGCTTGGAAATGAGGAAGGCAAAGTTGACGGAGCGTTGGAACGTTGTTCGCTTGGAAATGACGAAATAACGCTTGAAGGTCCATCTGTTGGTTTAAAGCTAGGGTACGCTGATTGTACCAACATTGCCTCTGATGGAGGTATGGTTGGATTGGTAAAAAGCGGGGGCGAAGGCCAAGAGGAAGGAGCTGTTGATGGGGTAGGATATGAAGATTCGGGTGGTGCAGACGGTTGATATGTGGAATTGTCTTCGGAAATATCGGATTCTGAGGTAGACGTTGGAAGTGTTGACGGATCTGCAGATGGCGAGATAGTCTCGCGAAATGGAGAATCCGAGGGTTCAAGCGTTTTTCGAGGCTGAGCAGTGGATGGAGAGAAAGAACGTGTGATTGATGGGAGTTCAGAGGGCAAAATTGTGGGCGCAGAGGTAGTTGGAACTACTGCAGTACTTGTCCAAACTAATTGGAAATCGTACAAGCATCCAGTCCCACACCCCCATTGAACCTCCTCTTTAGAACACATCCGATAACCCATCCCGTTGCAAAAAACAACAGCTTCGTCGTAAGTCAATAAACCTGAACAGCCCGTGAGATCTCGCTCTGCAGAACTGTCGTCTTTGCAGCAAGTGACATAAGCTTTCTCGTTCGAGGGTCTAGCTTCCTCGGGAATAAAGCCGCCGGCAGGACAAGCATCTACCACTAGATAAGATACCACTGGAGATGTCGGTGTGTTGCTTGGTTCCATGGTAAAAGTCGGTTCTAGTGATAAAGTTGGTAACGATGTAGGCAATCCTGTTGGGTAGAGAGACGGAGTAGTCGATGTGGAAGGTATCGCACTAGGCGGTAAAGAGGGCAATGCAGATGGTGCGCTTGAGCTGCAAGTTGACGTCTGTATTCCGTTTTCGAGAAAGATACTCATCTTTGCGAAGTCCAGATCTCCATGGACGCCTTGCTCGCATACTTCGATCCAAAGTGCAGTGCTATTTTGGAAATTGGGGTAGACGAATGAAGACGAAACTCCACTCAAGTCAGCCGCAATGCCACTTAATGCGTAAGATTGTTTTTTTGTTCCAACAACTTCGGTAATAGTCACTTGGTCCCGTTTCGAAATTGTCTGATAATTGAATTTCTTGGCTCTGTTATATTGAATATAAACATCGCCTATTTTTAGTAGAACGAAGATGTGTGGAGGGGCTAGGTCGTAATCAACAAAAGCAGCCAGTGTCCCACTCCATGCACTTTCCGACAGGTCAATTGTTGCTGATCGACTTTTGTACCACCCGAGCTGCCAACTCTTTGCTCCATTGTAGCACATTAGGGGCCATTTCGATGAAAAATAGGAGTATCCCATGTAGCCAGATTGGTCGCCATATTTCTTATTTCCTTGGCCTGAGTGTTGCAGTCGGAGATTATGTCCGATTTCGTGCATTTGGGTACTGATTGTGCCGGCCCATTTATCGTTAAATACACTTCGATACCACCCAATGTAAGCGTAAGCAAGCCAATTACTATCAGAGTTCAATTCTGAACCAGGCGGTAATACATAAGCGATGTGGTCGAAATTGTCAGCAGTTCCAAACAATCTGTTGACCTCAGTAGTAACAATATCATCCAAGACCATTGGGGAATTCCCCTCAACAGTTGCGTTGATGAAAATGTCGGCTACTCCGTTTGTTATTCCTGTCTCTTCATCGTCTAACGGTGGTTCAAACAAAAGTTGTCCAAACTGAACATTCAAGGTTTTCAAATAGTTTTTTTCAAAGTTAACAAGGATAAAAAGAAAAACAGTGGAAAAGGATCTAATGCGTCTTTTTCACTTACTGAGCATTGTTTCATTTGATTCATAAAGTTCACAGAATTGGGACGACCACCGATACCAAAAAATCTTTCAGCTAGCTGCTCTTTAGTCAAAGTTGTTGTAGAGTCGATTGATGATATCCTCAACACTGTAGGGTGAATTTTGTAAAAGAAATGTCAGAGAATTAATACGTAATTTCTTATGCACCGTCATACTGTTTTCACACGTACCTAGGAGAGAACTCGTGCCAATTGCCTTTCTTGTCCCAAGGCGTCTATCACTTGAATCCTGGTTTGGGATAATCTCGATATCATTATCTCCATCTACAAGAACTTTTGCATCTGAATTTGCTCCATCTGCAATTGTCCACGATAAAGTTGCATTGGGGATAGAAATGTATACATCGCCTCCATACAGTACGTCTTCTTGTTCGTCGATAAATTCTTTTGGCAAATCAAGCGCGTATGTGATACCTGGTTCATTCAATTCCTGAGAACCTATCGGCATGCATCTGTACTCAAGTCCAAAAGATTGGTCATTTGAACCCAGATGGGTCTCTTCGGTAATATTGTACTCGATATCGACCACCAAAACACGACAGACCAGATCATTGTCCGAGTCGTCCAAATAACGCTATTGAGAAAAAAATCTTGTGAGACAAAAAAAAACCACGAGGTAAACGCTCTTCGGAGAAAATAATGCACTTACTGAAATTGTTTTGATATCACTACCACTGACAATTGGGATCGCGTTTATCAACAAGACTAGAAACATTGCCATCATGGGTAACAACCCACACTGCGTGCCTCCCTTTTGCATTTTGTGGAGGTTCGGCTACAAAGAGAGTGGAGATTCCAAAGTTTGACTCGATTGATCACCGTATCTATAAACCTAGTTAGTACTCTGAGCATACAAAAACGATCCTTAACTTCTTACTTTGAACAGGGGTTGGATGCTGAGCAGCAGAAGTTGAATCTCACTTTAGATTCTCTAAAAAAGATAAGAATAAGCAAGCTTTCCGTGAACATTCAGTATTCTATTTTCAAATCAGGGGTTGGAGTATAGTTTGCAAAATATCTGTCTTGACTGCTTATGACATGTCTTGCGGGATAGAGACGTTTGCAACTTGTTTGATGGCTTTCTTTTTCATGTGTGAAAAATTTGAAATTTTGAAATTTTGAAAATTCTGTCCTTCGTTTTTCGACATGAATTTTTTGCTGGCTCTACCGGTACTCGAGCCAGTTCTC